>SJYT01056541.1:175347-213016 GCA_006410635.1 Cephalophus harveyi
ACACACACACACACACACACACACGTATATTTAAGAGAAAAGAAAAAAGATCCCCTTCCTGATCAAGAGTTGACCTATTTGGGGCACCATTTTTGTTGCTTTGCATGGTCTTAAACAGCAAAATTTGGATGGGGGTGACTAGGGTCTCAAGAAATGCAGTCCAGTCAACCCCAGAACTGGATGTCAGCCTTCTTAATGTGTCCCCCTGACCTCACCACAGCCCTGACCATTGGAACAGAGCCCCCTTTTCACTGGTCCTCTCCCAGAAAGGTGCCGTGGTGAGGGCAGGGACGGGACTTCCCGTCCAAGTTCTGCACTTCTATTTGACTAGATAGGTTTTAGGGTGAGCCCAGCAGTAACTTGATCCGATAAACATTAACTAAGTCACAGATCCAGTTTTAGGAAATGTCATCTATAGACTTTTCAAGAAGTAGTCCAAGTTATCACTTTTTAAATAAATGGATTGCATCTCAAAGTAATAAAAGCAATGCAAAAACCAAAGGTCACTTGAGGCCTGAGGGTGGCTGGAGAGACTTCTGTTTGCTTTCATCCCTGTGCTCAGGGGGACTGGCTCCTGTGTGCTGTATGCATGTCCCATCATCCATGTGTGGAAACTGAGGCTCATCTTAGCCACTTGTCCAGGGTCTAAAGGCCTGACTGGTGGTGACATTAAACCCAGAGCTATCTCAGACCAAGCTCATAGTCTGTTGTCCACTTTGGTTTTGCTCCGGCCCGAGTTTGCCCAGGGAACTGGTGAAGCCCCCAAGCTGAAAGGGGCCCTTCCGCAGACACCTCCCCTGAGCCAGTGAAGTGCAGCCTCCGACTGGACTGAGTTCACTGCTCTCAGAAGCCGCTCCCTGCTCCCTCCGTGGTTTCCCACCCTAAGTGTCTCCTCTGTAGATCCTTGAAGTTCATTTTCCCCAGGACATGGACTTCCTTACCCACTGTGAAAGTGAAAGTGTTAGTCACTTAGTTGAGTTCAACTCTTTCTGGCCCTATGGACTGTAGTACACCAGGCTCCTCTGTATGGAATTCTCCAGGCAAGAATACTGGAGTGGATTGCCATTTCCTTCTCCAGGGGATCTTCCTGACTCAGGGATCGTATACACATCTCCTGCATTGCAGGATGATTCTTCACTGTCTGAGCCACCGGGGCAGCCCATACACACTGGCCCTCCTCAAATGCCTGTGTCATGAAAGAGACAGGGTTCTTCATATGAGGTTTATGCAGGGAGTCTTGTGAAGGAAGATGGAAGCCCATTCTAGGCTGGGCCATAGGCACTGCATCACATGATTTCAGATTCATGACCATCTCATTACTGATATTCTGTTCTTAGTCACTCAGTTGTGTCCGATTATTTGTGACCCCGAGGACCATGGCCCACCAGACTTCTCTGTCCATGAATTTCCCAAGCAAGGATACTGGAGTGGGTTGCCATTTCTTTCTTTCCCACCCAGGGATCAAACCCCGGTCTTCTACTTGACAGCCAGATTCTTTTCTCCAGGGAATCTTCCCAACCCAGGGATCGAACCCAGGTCTCCCACATTGCAGGCAGATTCTTTACCAGCTGAGCCACCAGGGAAGCCCATTACTGATATTAGGATCTTCATTTATGGAAGAAGGAGTAAAGGCTTAGCAAGGGTGGGAAATCCTCCAAGGTCATGTGCCAGCGGGAGAGACTGAGTCTGGAGCCAACTCTCTGCCCCAAACCCCTTGGCTTGCCACCCAGGTCATTGTTCTCCTTCATGACAAGCACACCTGGCTGTGTGGGGGTGGCAGGGGTAGGTGGAGGGGCTGAGACTATTGCAGTAGACAAATAGGAACAAACGTCCTGAAACACCATGAATGGCTCGAAGTACATGCTTTGGTTCCAAAGTGTTTCTAGTGTCATTGGGAAGTTCCAGAGGCTGTCTGCTCCCTGCCATGGCCCTTCCCTCCCTCATGCAGTGAACATGCAAAGCTGATGTCTGATGCTGCTCAGGGCAACTCTGCAGCCCAGCTTGCAGAAGGACGAGCCCTTCACGCATCATCTCACACAGTTCCCACAGCCCCTGGTGTCACAGTCAGAGCCTTTCTACAGCTCAGGGAAGGCAGGCTCCCCGGGTGTAAATGACAGGTGCCAAAGCCATGCTTCTGGTCACTGCTCTCAGCCTCTTTGGCTACTCACGTGCTTTTGGCTTTTGTAAAATATTGAAACAGCAACTTGGGAATAATAGGTGGAATTTAGAAGTGAGGCTTTTCCATTTGCTAGGGCACCCATACAGGTGTAGTTCCAGAAATCACTGGCCTTAATCATCTCACTGAAGGATCTCAGAGAAGAAATGCTTCCCCAGATTCGTCAAGATTAGCAAATACATAGTTCCTGGAGTAGGAAGTGGCAACACACTCCAGTATTCTTATCTGAAAAACTTGATGGACAAAGCAGCCTGATGGGCTATAGTCCATGGGGTCACAAAGGGTCAGAAACACCTGAGTAAATGAGCATGAATGCATTTAACCTGCCCCACACTGTGCCTTGTTTTCCATCTTTTTAGTGAAATGATAATGAATACATGGCTTAGTTCCCTTATTTAGAAAAAAATTGATTCTTGCCTCTCAAGTTCAATTTGACTATCAAACGCAAACTGAAAGATATTTTTCATTTGGAAAAGTTTGCCTGATGGATTAACCACAACAATGATAATAATGGCTACCATATTATTTTCCTGGGGTTGCCCTAACATATTAGCACAAACTGGGAGGCTTGAAGCAGCAGAAACATATGCTGTCATAGATGTAAAGCCTAGCAATCCGAGATCAAGGTGCCACAGGGCTGCACTCCCTCTGAAAGCTCTCAGGAGGAGTACTTCCTGACTGTTGCCTCATGTTCCTTGACTTGTACACACGTTATCTCATCTCTGCTCCATCATCTCATGGTCTTCTGATTAAATTAATCCTTTAAAAAATGCACGATGTCTGTCTCAAAACAATAAAAACAACCTAGAAGCCAAAAGACATTAGAGGCCTCCTCATCTTTTTGCTGTGGAAGTGTTGGTTGCTCAGTTGTGTCCGACGTTTTTCAACTTCATGGATGCCAAGCTCCTCTGTCCATGGAATACTCCAGGCAAGAATAGTGGAGGGGGTTGCCATTTCCTTCTCCGGGGGATCTTCCTGACCCAGAGATCGAACCCGGGTCTCCTTCACTGCAGGCAGACTCTTTACCATCTGGTCACCACTGCACACAGCGAACGTGTGTGGTAGTGGCTCAGCCATCTCCGACTCTTTGCAATCAGGGACTGGAGCCCATCAGGCTCCTCTGTCCATGGAATTCTTTAGGCAAGAATATTGGAGTCTGTTGCCATTTCCTTCTCCAGCACACAATATATAGAAGATGTATAAATAGGAGACATCCTGGCTGGACTGAAACACATTTTTCCTGCCATAGTCCCACGTCTAGAGAACTCTCATCACCCTGACTACATTCATCCAGCTTCCACATTAAGTGGGAGAAGACTCCTGGCCAACACCTGTTCCTTGTGACATTCTTAACTCCACATATTTTCTTTTATTACAGCTTCAAGTTCACATTAGTAGGCCATTTCCAATGGTGTTTATAAGTGGCGTTTTAACTTTTCTCTTTTGAGATTAAATATTTATTTTTGAAACATTCTATAGGTGTTGAATAATCAAGTCGTTTTTTGAAAATCAAAGAACATGAGACAAATGGTCTCAATAAGTAAGAAAGGAAGCAAAAGTGCTGTGTGTTTTTAGAAAAGCGGCTTCCTTTGTTAAATCTTGGAGGTTCTGAGCCTTATTTCCACCTTCTTCTGTGGGTTCTGCTTGTCTTTTTCTGTTTCCAGTTGCTGAGCTCTGCAGGTGGCATTCTTCTTGAGTATCTCGGATACAGCCTGACTCTAAACAGGTTCCTCCCTCTTTAAGAGGCTTGCTTAGGGCTTACCAGGTGGCTCAGCTGTAAAGAATCTGCCTGCAATGCAGGAGATGTAGGAGACCCAGGTTTGATCCCTGGGTGGGGTGGGAAAGATCCCCTGGAGAAAGAAATGGCAACCCACTGCAGTATTCTTCCTGGGAAAATACCCTGGACAGAGGAGTCTCATGGGCTAAAGTCCAAGGGGCTGCAAAGAGTCAGACATGACTGAGCACTTCAGGACCACAGCTATACACTGACCCTGTCTGTTGTGACATCTACCAGGTCCGAATTTGGATTTACCTTTGATTACTTACTTTCTATGATTTTCAGAGCAGTAAATATTGCTGAATTTGAGTACATTTTTTCAGTCTGTCTGGACATCAGTACATTAGAAAAATAATTCTTCCTTGAGGGTGGTCTTACTGTTTCATTTATTAAGGTTCATTTAAGTAGATTTAATATGCTTCAAGTTGCAAAACATTGGCCTCAAGTCTTATAATACATGTATATCTATATCTGAAAACTCACAGGTTTGCAGATGTTAGCCCAAAATACGTTTCCTCATCACTATGTCTTGATTTTTAAAAATTTCTAGCTCTCAATACTCTCTTACTTCTCAATAGATTGAAAAATTCATATAGGGTCTGGCTCAGATAGAGACCCTATAAGAAAGGAATGTCCATTCCTATAAATCATAGAAATCCACTGTCTCATAATGATGAGCACACGTCAGTGTTTCCTAACAGATATGTTTAAAATTGCAGCTCTGGAAAAGACTTCTATTCATTTTATTCCTTTAAAAAGAAACTAACTTTCAATTCATTAAATAAATTAGACCAAAATAAATGGCATGAACATAATGTATTGATGATGACAGCTTTTGAGGAGGGTCATTTTTATAATTCTTTTCTTAAAAAAACTTGTATTTGAGCTTTTCAGTGCATTTTTGCATATTTAGAACATTACCTGATACTTATGAGATGGGCCTTATTCTGTTTGTAAATTTGCCTTCCACATAGATTCCCTTTGAAAGATATGCTTAAAAGCATCTGTTACTACAGCATTGTGTGGAGTAAATATTGAAACAGGCTCCATTGTGGACACTTCTGGGTTGGTTAGTCTGCCGCAATGTGAATTGCCTTTTCCTTCTTAAAAATGTACACATATTCTTTTTGTAAACTGTGAAAACATAGATCAACAAAAATAAAAATAAGGATGAGCAGTACAAATGACATTCATGATATTTTGATGTACAGAGACTTCAGCTGTATCAAGGCTACGTTGATAGGCAGCTGCATTTTCTTCTCTCATTTGCAACATACAGTGCATGTGTTAATACGATGTTTTCTCTCTGTGGTTAGGCGGCTGGCTCGGTATTATTTGTTGGTGGAATGATGTGGATAAAACTGGACTGGAATTTATCCAAGAAGGAACAGGATGGAAAAAAGATGGACGTTTTAGGGCATTTTGACATAAAGCAATGGAGAAAAAGTAGGACTGAAGGGCAGATGATTTCTTTCTGTCACTGTTTATTATCAATCTTTTTCCTGATTTATGTTTTTTAAGTTTTTGTGTCCTATCTAGAACATTTTATTTGTGGCTCCTCTACTAAGCTTTGGACAACTGGGGAGGATATAAGTCATATTTGATGAGAGTAGAACACACAAAGAAGGCAAAACATGGTTGTGGTACCCCAGAAGCTCACCCTGTCGTATGAGGGGGATGAAGGAACGGACTCTAATTCACATCGACGGGAAGGAGATTGTGTGCGTGTGAAAGGGGAATGTTAGTCCCATGGGAGGGGGAGAGAGAAATTGGTTCCCTCTGGAAAAATCAATGGAAGCTTCTTAAGGAATTGTGGTTTGATCTGTATTCTAGTTTCTCAAGAATCTAAATGAACCTTAATTAATGTTTAGTGAATGAATTAGTGAGTAAAGGGAGTTTCACTTTTCTGTTCTCAGTTGTGCATGTAAAGAGGAAGTGAGCAGGCATCAGATGTAGAAGGAACGGCCCATGAGCTTGACAGCTGATGGTTAGTCAATATTTGTTAAGGATTCGTGAATTCCAATGAGGATATCAAGGATGGAGCATATCTGAAAGTAAAGCATCTTTAAATATATAACGCATCGCAATATAAAAACATTTAGTTATTTCAACTGAAACTGTAGGCGATAGGGGCATAAGGAGGATGTCTTTTTATCATGTTTTTTCCATAGTAGCTAAGAAAAAACGGGACTATTAAAATATTTGTAAAAAATGTGTTTTTTTAGTAATAGGGTCATTAGACAAATTGAGACACACGAGGACTGCTCCGGATTGTGTCCAGATACAGAGAGTATGCCTCAATCTCGATATAGATACCTATACTGTGTTTTCCTTTTTCAAAAAAATTCAGGAATGTTTTTAAAATTTTATCATGACCTCTCTCCTCACTTTGTGGAAAGCAGAGAGGAAGGAAAGAAATAGCAGCTCATGTTCCCATTGTGATACTAATGTTTGGTGATTTTCCCATATTCCACTTCACTGTGATTCTGTTTTATTTGTAAATGCTCATAGGCTGGCAAACCTTTTTTTTTTTTTTTTTAATTTTCTATTTTTTTGATTGAAGTTCAGTAATGTGTTTCTTGGAGCAATAAAGTCCTTTCTTCTTTGAAATCCCATTATTTCTAAGAGTTAATCTCAGAGAAACTCTGGTTGATCCCAAGGACATCTGCTGTCCAGGCTGCCTGGCACTCCCACCCCAGGCTCTTCCCTGGAGACCCCTAAGGCTTCTCTGAAAGACATTGGGCTCCTGGTGTTGGCTCTGGGGCTCTGAAACCCACCACTGTCTCCCTCCTCGTCCCCAGTCCTGGTCTATAAAAAGTGTCTGGATTTCTTTTCATACTATAAAGTGCAAGTCTTTCTCTTTAGCATATAAACTAATTTGTGTTAATGTCATCTTCATCCTCCACTACTTTATTTTGTGTCAGAGAAATGGAACCCAGAGAAACAGATCTCAGCCTTGCTTGGGTATGAACTAGCTGAACAGTTCATTAGGATGCAGGGTGCTGTCCTGTGTCTCCCTCGGGGCCTACGCCCTGCTCCCCTTTCTAACTTAGCAAGTCTGTGTGAGGGGTCATCAGATCCGATTTGAAAACAACATCTCTGATGATTTTAATAGCAGGTGGTCCAAACGGCAAACTTGGAGGGAAAAAAAGCAGAAAAATAAAATCAAATCCTTACTCTGGAATTCACAGAATGGCAAACACAGAAAGGAAGCAGTGTCAAAGCAAAGTTCAGTTCATGCTTATGAACTGTCCCATTTTAGGTTTGGGCCTAATTTTAAAGAGTCTGCCTGCAATCCAGGAGACACAGGAGACACATGTTTGATACCTGGCTCAGGAAAATCCCCTGGAGGAGGAAATGGCAACCCACTCCCGTGTTCTTGTCTAGAGAATCCCATGGACAGAGGAGCCTGGTGGGCTACAGTCTGTGGGGTCATGAAGAGTCAGACATCACTAAGAGACTGGGCATGCATGCACTTAGTGCCAAAATGGAGAAATGAGAATTCTTCATTAAGATGGAACCTTTCCCAAGGGTGATTTAAAGCTCGGACATTTTATAGTTTGGGGTTGTTATAACAACTATTGTGATTGGGGAGGCTACACATTTTAGGGTGGCCAACAGCTCATGCTTCTGTAAGATAGCACTGGATTGATGAAGTTGACCTTGCTGCGTTTCGTGGCCCACTGTGTTACCATTCTTTGGCATTTGTTTGGGCTTCCCTGGTGGCTCAGAGGTTAAAGCGTCTGCCTCCATTGCGGCAGACCCGGGTTCGATCCCTGGGTTGGGAAGATCCCCTGGAGAAGGAAATGGCAATCCACTCCAGTATTCTTGCCTGGAGAATCCCATGGACGGAGAAGCCTAATAGGTTGCAGTCCACGGGGTCGCAAAGAGTCGGACACGACTGAGCGACTTCACCTCACCTTGGGGTTAAGTAGGGATCCCATCATCTCTAAACTGAAAGTGAAGGAGCACTAAAACCTGGTCTCCTTATGAACCTATGGTCACTCAGAGGAGGAAACAAGGGGCTCTGAGGGGAGGGTGGCCCAAGGATGGAGGCTTGCCCCCACATTATTTGTTAAGCAGACCTTTTTTAACCTGAGGGGCAGCTCCTGTTCTGTCTTAGTGGTAGCCAAGCCTTCCATCTGTCCCTTCTTTTCATTCCCTTGTTCACCAACTCATTCAACCAAATTGGCGTTTATTGAACATTCTGTCTGAGGTCCAAATATGAATACCCCTCTGGGCCCCACTTCAAAGAGTTCTAAAGCCACATGGAAGACAGAGGAGAAATGTGTTTAATGCAACATGTGCTAGGGGAGTGCACTGGTTAGCTCCAGCTGCTGTAACCAAATACCATAACCTAGATGACTTAAGCTATAGAAGCATGTTCTCTCACAGTGCTGGATGTGCAAGACCAAGATGTGGGCTGGGTTGGTTCCTTCTGAGGCTGAGGGAGACCCTGCCCCCTGTCCCTCTCTTAGCTTCTGGTGGTTTTCTGGTAATCTTTGGTGGTCCTTGGCTTATAGAAACATCACTCCAATCTCTGCCTTCATCCTCACATGGAGTATGCCCACTCCACCTTCTCTGATTACATTTTCAACCATCTTATTTCCAAATCAGGGTCTGAGATACTGAGGATTAGAAATATCACCTTTACTCAACATGACTTGGTCGATATGTGTATAAACTGGAACAGAGGTGGGGAGAAAGGGAGGGAGAGGGAGGGGAGCGGGGAGTGACAGAGTCAGAACAGACAGATTTGTGTGTGGATTATTATTGCATCTATCCTTGCAAACATTTCCAGAAATCGTCAGAACTTTTGAAAAACTGTGAGAAACCTAAAAGTTTTCTTTAACTAGGGGCAGATCTAATGTCACCAGGAAACATTAACAGAAGAGAACATTACCTGTTAAAAGATTGCATTGCCCTGCCTCTCATTCCCATGTTGAAAATAATTCCTCTCTGCCTCCCTCTCTGAGCACTTTGTGCATTGAGAGATGGATGAAGTGACTTAAATATATATGTACATAAGATTATGCTGTCTGCTTACAGCCATCTAATGACTTTCATTAGAGGAAAAGCCAACGTTCCCAACAGTTCTATTTTAGGTGCCTGGGAATAAACTGAGATGTGCCTCCTCTCTTCGGACTTTCTGGTAACCTTTAGCACCATCGGCCTCGTCATCCATTTCTGTTGTTTGTTCTCTGCCTCCCCCACTGGAAGGTCCCCTTTTCTATGGGCTGTTTCAGTGGCTGCTCAGTCCCCAACCCGTGGAGCAGCTCTTTCACAGAGTGCTTTTGCAAAAGCAGTTGTGTTTATGTTGTGTGAGTCAGTGAACAAAGATGTTAGAAACGGAGGAATATGTATCGACAGGTGGCCTGTGACCTCCCGGGATGGAGGTTGTACAGAAAGTGTTCATAGTTCATTTATTAATTGCAGAACACATTTCTGACCTGTGTAGTGGGCACATGAATTCGTTTCTCTAGGCTTTGGTTTCTTCGTCTGAAAATTGGGGACAGTAATTGTCCTAGCCTCACAGGATAATTACGAGGCTTCAATAGTTAATACTGCAAAGCTGTAAGTCACTAGATTCAGTGAGAAGAGCCAACTTAATGGATTTTAACATCTTTATTCCTTTTCTGTTTATTTTGAAGTTTTCTGTCAAGGACATGCATTCCCTTCATGACCAGAAAGATCATACACTGTTATATTTAAAGGATGCTGCCGAAGAGACTGGTTCTGTGACCCATTTGCACCAGGGAACTTTGTCACCAAAGATACAACAAGATGTGGGTGGACCAGAGCTCCTGAGTCCCCTGCCGCTGCCCTCATGACAAGATGGCAGATGTATCACAGCTATAGTCGGCATTTCCTACACCATGACATTCACCTTATCATTCTGTTTCCCCGTGCATACGTTTCTTAATTTAATTTATTTTTAATTGGAGGATAATTATGTTGTTATAATAACGTTGTTTACATTACTGTGTTGGTTTCTGCTACATATCAGCATGAATCAGCCTTAGGTGTATATATGGCTCCTCCCTCTTGACCCTCCCTCCCACCTCCCACCCCATCCCACCCCATTAGGTTGTCACAGGGCACAGGTTTGCGCTCCCTGCTTCATGCAGCACATTTATACTGGCTATCTAATGTTACATGTGGCGAGGTATATGTTTTCAAGGTGAGGTATATGTTACTCTCTCGATTTGCCCCTTTCTCCTCCCCTCAGTGTCTACACATCTGTTCTCTATGTGTCTGTCCCTATCACTGCCCTACATATAGGTTCAACTTTCTAGATTCCATAAATATGCATTAATATATGATATTTGTTTTTCTCTTCCCTACTTACTTCGCTCTGTCTAATAGGCTCTGGGTTCATCCTCCTTATTAGAACTGAGTCAAATGTGTTCCTTTGTATAGCTGAGTAATATTCTATTGTGGATTTGTGCCACAACTTTTTTACCCATTCATCTCTCAATGAACATCTAGGTTGCTTCCATGTCCTGGCTATTGTAAAAACTGCTGTGATGAACACTAGGCTATGTGTGTCTTTTTCAGTTATGGTTTCCTCAGGGTATATGCTGGAGAAGGAAATAGCAACCCACTCCAGTACTCTTGCCTGGAAAATCCCATGGATGGAGGAGCCTGGTAGGCTGCAGTCCATAGGGTCGCAGAGAGTCAGACATGACTGAGCAACTTCACTTTCACTTTTCACTTTCACGCATTGGAGAAAGAAATGGCAACCCACTCTAGTGTTCTTGCCTGGAGAATCCCAGGGATGGGGGAACCGGGTGGGCTGCCATCTAGGAGGTCGCACAGAGTCAGACATGACTGAAGCAACTTAGCAGCAGCAGCAGCAGCCAGTACTCTTGCCTGGAAAATCCCATGGATGGAGGAGCCTGGTAGGCTACAGTCCATGGGGTCGCGAAGAGTCATACACGACTGAACGACGTCACTTTCACTTTTCCCTTTCATGCATTGGAGAAGGAATTGGCAACTCACTCCAGTGTTCTTGCCTGGAGAATCCCAGGGATGGGGGAGCCTGGTGGGCTGCTGTCTATGGGGTTGCACAGAGTCAGTCACGATTGAAACGACTTAGCAGCAGCGGCAGCAGGGTATATGCCCAGTAGTGGGGTTGTTGGGTCATATGATAGTTTTCTTCCTAGATTTTAAGAGGTCTCCATACTGTTCTCCATAGTGGGTATATCAACTTACATTCCTACCAACAGTGTAAAAGTTTTCAAAAAACATTTATTATCCCTTTTAACCATCAAAACAATCCTGGTGGAACACTATACCTTTTTGGGGGAAGTTAATTCATGGGAAATAGATGGGGAAACAGTGGAAACAGTGTCAGACTTTATTCTTTTGGGCTCCAAAATCACTGCAGATGGTGATTGCAGCCATGAAATTAAAAGACACTTACTCCTTGGAAGAAAAGTTATGACCAACCTAGATAGTATATTCAAAAGCAGAGACATTACTTTGCCGACTAAGGTCCATCTAGTCAAGGCTATGGTTTTTCCTGTGGTCACGTATGGATGTGAGAGTTGGACTGTGAAGAAGGCTGAGTGCTGAAGAATTGATGCTTTTGAAGTGTGGTGTTGGAGAAGACTCTTGAGAGTCCCTTGGACAGCAAGGAGATCAAACCAGTCCATTCTGAAGGAGATCAACCCTGGGATTTCTTTGGAAGGAATGATGCTAAAGCTGAAACTCCAGTACTTTGGCCACCTCATGTGAAGAGTTGACTCATTGGAAAAGACTCAGAGGCTGGGAGGGGTTGGGGGCAGGAGGAGAAGAGGATGACAGAGGATGAGATGGCTGGACGGCATCACTGACTCGATGGACATGAGTCTGAGTGAACTCCGGGAGTTGGTGATGGACAGGGAGGCCTGGTGTGCTGCGATTCATGGGGTCACAAAGAGTCGGACATGACTGAGTGACTGAACTGAACTGAATGTGAAATCTTGAGTCTCGTATTTTTGCCCCACATCAATCATATCACTAGAAGTGGCTGAAATAAATGCCAAGGGATCCAAGTTCAGTTCCAGTATTCCTGCGCGAGACTGCCTCCTTTCAGCCACAACTTTTTCTGATAAATCTCCCCAGAGCTGTATCCAGACCTTGAAAAGCGAGATTCTGCTACAGACCAGTCCTGCAACAGATATCTGGAGCAGAGAACTCATTTGCTGCTGACATTGAGGTTTCCTGTTGATCACTGGTGGCATCTCTGTGTGGCTCCCTGATGCCTTACACATGTATCTCCAGCCAGTCCCACTAGACCTTGAGCTCCTCAGGGTCAACAACTGGCTTTTACACATCCCTATGTCCTACATACCTACTACCATGCCTAGTACATAGTAGATTCTCAACTGAAGTGTGTTAAGGACTAAAATCGATGCATTTTTGAAAAATACATTCTCATACCTAAAGTTAACTGAATTTCCACAGTATTATGATGCTAATACATTGTCCTATGACCTGCACCCCCCCATCAACGTCATAAATCTTAAGTTCTGATGAACAAAATGCAGAAGGAAAGTGGTAAGGAGACTAATGATTATTAAACTGTAACCAGCACTGGCAGGTGCTTGCCAGGAACTCAGCACATGTCACCACCACTGATCCTCCCCTGATTCTGTTCTTATTTTTGCCTGATTGCATGGATGAGAACATTAGTCTAGAGAAATTATTTTCTCAGGTTCCTACATGTTATAATGAGAAGAGTAAACATTGTCTCAGCATTTACTCTGTAAGAAGCTCTGTTCTGAGTCTTAGAATATGGATTCTCTTGTATAATTCTCTCATTAAACTTTAGGATAGGTACTATTGCTATATCCATTCCACAAACAAGAATAATTAGGCACAGAGAATGTCAGTAAATAGGCAGATTAGATGGGAATAAATGGTAGGCCAGTGTTAAAACCCAGTGACTTGATATTAAAGTCTTCTCAGGTGTTTCAGTGGTAAAGAACCCACCTGCCAATGCAGGAGATGCTGGAGACATGGGTTTGACCCTTGGATTGGGAAGATCCCCTGGAGAAGGAAATGACAACCCACTCTGATATTCATGGGCTTCCCCGGTGGCTCAGTAGTCAAGAATTCATGAGCCAGTGCAGGAGACTCAGATTCTATCTCTGAAAGATTCCCTGGAGGAGGAAATGGCAACCACTCCAGTATTCTTGACTTAAAAATTCCATGCACAGAAGAACCTGGTGGGCTATAGTCCATGGGGTCACAAAGATTCAGACACAACTAAGCAACTGAGCATGCACCATTTTGTATCAAAAAGAAAGCTGTGGTACATATATACAATGGAGTATTACTCAGCCATTAAAAAGAATACATTTGAATCAGTTCGAATGAGATGGATGAAACTGGAGCCTATTATACAGAGTGAAGTAAGCCAGAAAGAAAAACACCAATATATATATATACTAAAGCATATATATGGAATTTAGAAAGATGGTAATGATAACTCTGTATGCGAGATAGCAAAAGAGACACAGATGTATAGAACAGTCGTTTGGACTCTGTGGGAGAGGGAGAGGGTGGGATGATTTGGGAGAATGGCATTGAAACATGTATAATATCATATAAGAAACAAATCGCCAGTCCAGGTTCAATGCAGGATACAGGATGCTTGGGGCTGGTGCACTGGGATGACCCAGAGGGATGGTACAGGGAGGGAGGAGGGAGGGGACTTCAGGATGGGGAACATGTGTATACCTGTGGCAGATTCATGTTGATGTATGGCAAAACCAATACATATTGTAAAGTAATTAGCCTCCAATTAAAATAAATAAATTAAAAATAAATAAATAAATAATAAAAAAATTGAAAAAAAAAAAAAAGTTATACTTTTAACGCTGACCCCCAACTTGGGAAGCTGGGCCAAACCCTGGTGTATCAAACACAAAAGTCCATCCTCTTCCTCCAAAGTAGAGCTCCCTTTTTCTTATCCTCTATCCCCATGTAAGTTCAGAGACTCAGTTAAAATGCTGTGATGGCTCCAAAGGTAACTCTGGGAGATCATTACATCCATACATTATGTGATAACATGCTGAACGTTACTTCCAAATCAAAGGATGACAAATGACAAATAAAATTAAAATAATATAGAAAATGATATGGGCCAATTACTTTGTACAGAAGTATTGAGTAACATGATGAATAAATTAAAAATGCAAATCACATCTAAATAATTGTCCTGGATAATAAACAAGATTAATGCTATTAAAATGTAAAGAGGACTGGTCAAGGCAGTGACTCATGAAAGATGTTCATAAAAATGAACACCTGATGATACATGGCATCATGCTGTGAAGGAAATGAGAAGGCTGGGGATGTGTCTGCAGGAGTTCAGGTTACCTGTGCATTTGATCACCTTGAATACTCTCATGATGCTGGAGGCCCCTTCAGCTATATTTGAGATGCATGCCTTTTCTAGTTGATCTTCCTATTTTTTCCTTTTTCTTATAAACTAGGGAAGGTAAAACCTTGACTTTCTTCTGAACTGTCACAAATGACATTTACTTTTTTCCCTGTGGAAACTACTCGAAATAATTAATATCCAAGAATATAATCTTTATACAACTACTTTGCTCCTAGAGAAATTCGAAGGTTAGAAAATGTCAAAAGGAATCTGAATTGATTTTGCCACCTGGGGTCAAATTTTCTATTCTCGTTATAAAAGTCAATTTTCATAAAAAAATCACCTACCATAACTTGGGAATATCCTAATTTCAATGGATAAAAAAAGCATATGGTTGTCTGTTTAAATTTTTATTTTAATATGAAGGGTCGACATTAAAAATTTATCCACTATTTTTATAAACTTCTGATCTTTCATAGGAATAAGGTAAAAGTGAAGTCACTCAAGTGAATTTTAAAATACTGAGCCACTTTAAATTCGAGTCATACCTAAAATGCACCAAGTATGGGTAACAGAAGATTTATCAAAAACAATCAGAAGGACTCCTTTTAGGGAACATGTTTCAAGAAGTTAACTTCTATGTAGTCAGAGCATTGTGAGTGATGATATTCTATAATCACCTAAAAATAGATACTTAGGGGCTATTTTTAAACTGTGGTGAAGGAAGGAAGAGAAAGATAGTTAGATGGGTGAATGGGTGAGAGGGTGGGTAGATGGATAAATGGGCAGGTGGGTGGATGGATGGGGAGGTGGATGGGGAAGTGGTTAGGGGGATAAATGGATGAATGGATGGATAAGAAAATGAGTATCAGTTCAGTTCAGTCACTCAGTCGTGTCCGACTCTTTGCGACCCCGTGCATTGCAGCACGCCAGGCCTCCCTGTCTATCACCAACTCCGGGAGTTCACTCAGACTCACGTCCATCGAATCGGTGATGCCATCCAGCCATCTCATCCTCTGTTGTCCTCTTCTCCTCCAGCTCCCAATCCCTCCCAGGGTCTTTTCCAATGAGTCAACTCTTCGCATGAGGTGGCCAAAGTAGAAATGATTCATTTCTTTGAGCAACACTTATATTAATACATTGGTTAATTTTCATACTTCAGATCTTTAATTAGGAAAATGGAGAAAGAGAACCAATTTTTAAATAGAAGTAGAATATATAAAGTATTATATGTCTGTATGTTTATAGGACAGCTCAACAAAAGTGATTTTTCCATGCATTCACACATGTGTGGATCTAATCACTCACCCAGGCAAGAGATGAGGGTAGTTTTGATCATTATAAAGGGATGATAATGAGGTACCATTGTGTTTACCACATCTTGAAACAATCTTAACATCCTCAAAATTCCTGCTTACTCAGCTTCCCCGCCCTTGCCATCCAGCTTCAAGTGCTCTTTTCCTCTCCTCCTAATAAAGTCAATCAAATCAAACAGCATCTTTGTTTTAATACATGAGCACACCCAGGCTTAGATCTGAAACCATCATTGACTGAAGCTTTCATGATGGTCCCTAGGGCGCTGTGAGATATCTGTCTGCCCTTGGACTTTGCCTCTGGTCACTCTCTCCTTGGCTTACCACACGGTTCCAGTTGTAGTTGTCTCAAAAGGTGTTTCCTTGGCGGCTCACACGGTAAAGAATCCACCTGCCAATGTAGGAGACCCAGGTTTGATCCCTGGGTTGGGAAGATCCCCTGGAGGAAGAAATGGTAACCCATTCCAGTATGCTTGCCTGGAGAATCCCTTGGACAGAGTAGCCTAGGGGGCTTCAGCCCATGGGGTCTCCAAGAGTTGTACATGACTGAGTGACTTTCACTTTCTTTTAGGCTGAGAAAACTCTCCTCTAAGTAACCACAAGTGCTCCAGCTGTTTTCCTCTGGGTCTCTGCTCCCGTATCCCCTTATCTAGGTGTCCAGATCTTCCATCCATAACGAGATGTCTTGCTCCATCACCCTTGTCCTCCTTTCAAGGTGACGTCCTTGATTTTTTTAATGAAAACTATCTGGCCACTGTATTTAAAATCAGGACTCGATGGACGTTTCTTATGACTCTTCATTTTTCCCTGTGGCAGTTACTGCGGCCCCACCTACTCCATGCATGCTGATTTTTGTCAGTGGCCCGGGTCCCCATGTCTAGGGAGTACTCTCTATTCATTGAGTGATGTGTCCCTGGACCCTGGAATGGACCCAGAGTGATTTCTGCCTCAAAAGAGTTGAGAGAATTTACTTTGGGAGGAGGGGTGAGACTAACCATTAGTTTTACTAGAAATCAGTAGCTATCTACCCTGAAATTTGCTAGTGTTTCAGCTTCACAGATAATTCTTGGTATTTCTTCCTAAATCATCCCACCAGTATGAATTTTAAAGGAATTTCTTTATATTAAATATTAAACAACCTTTATATTATATATTAAAACAACCTCCTATATATAAAGCTAAAAACAGACATTGATTTGAAAGTACTTAATTTATATGAATTTTTCATTAAGCAGTGATAAGAGTTTTAAAAAGTTTATTAAAACTTAAGGTAAAAATTCTTAAGTTTTTGAAAATGTTTGCCTTGGACAGATGGCAGCTGTTTAAATTCCAGGGCTCTGGAGTCTGAGAGCATGGTCAGCCCCCAGCTCAGCCTCCTTGTGGCATGGAATGATGGCCACAATAAGTTTAGTGAATATTGTCTCAAATAGATTAAAAAAAAAATAGACAGTGTTTTCATTTTCATGATGAGAACACTTGTGATTTACTCTCTTAACAGTTTTTATATATAATATACAGCAGTGTTAATTCTATTAATCATGTACATTATATCTCTGTCTGTATTGATCTTATAACTGGAAGTTTGCACCTTTTGACTGCCTTCATCCACCCTCTACCACTGGCAACCAGTCTGATCTTTTTTTTAATGAGTTTGTTTGCTTTTCACATATTATTGACCTACAACACCATGTTAGTTCCTGTTAACAACCTAGTGAATCAGTGCTTCTATATATTTCAAAATGGTGACCATAATATATCTAGTTATAATCTGTCGCCATACAAAGACATTATATAGATATTGACTATGGTCCCCACACTGTATAATTCATATCTGTGGCTCATTTATTTTGCAGCTGTAACTTTGTACCTCTTAATATCCCTCACCTGTTTCTGTTTTTCCCCAAATGTTCTCTGAGAACATTTTAATATCAAAAAGGAATTTTATATATATATATATATATACGTAAAAATAAAAGATCATCATATAGTCCAGTTGTTTTTAAACTTGGCTGCTCATTAAAAACATATCTGGAGCTTTTGGAGACAAAAATAGCAATACCTAGGTATTTGTATTTTTCAAAAAATAATTTTGATATGCATCTGGATTTTAAAAAGTGCTTACAAGTTTTTCTATTAAATGGTAGTATCTAGTTTGTTTCACTTCTTCTATTTCATATTCAGTGCTCCCATTTCATTTAGTTTGTTTTCCAATTTTTCCATCTCTTCTTCTTTTTTGATATTCTTTCTCAAGCTTTTATAAAGCATAGTAGAAAAGCTTTTGTATACATATATATAAATAATATGTCGTGTGTGTCAGTCGCTCAGTCGTGTCCGACTCTTTGCGACCCCGTGAACTGTAACCTACTAGGCTTCTCCGTCCATGGGATTCTCCAGGCAAGAATACTGGAGTGGATTGCCATTTCCTTCTCCAGGGGATCTTCCCGACCCAGGGATCGAACCTGGGTCTCCCGCATTGGAGGCAGACCCTTTAACCTCTGAGCCACCAGGGATATATATTTTAGGCAACTTATGAATTTTTGCCTACTACAACATTTATGACCTTTTGATTCCACTTGTTTGATTTAGTATGAATAGAATGCTAGATTTCTAATTAAAAGATAGAAATGCAGCAATTAGCAAAGGTTTACTGTATAGCACAGGGAGCTGTAGTCAATATCTTGTAATAACCCATAATGGAAAATAATTTCAAAAATTATATATGTACATATGTACAACTGAATCACTTTTCTCTGCACCTGAAATATTGTGTCAACCATAGTTCAATAAAATTTATATATGAAGAAAAAAAAAATTTTTAAGAAATTATTTTAGGTTATTTGCTGTTTTATTGATAGTTAGGCACTTTTAAAGGAAGGATGTGGGATGATTCAGAATTTTCTTACCATGACATGCAAAGGGAAAGAGGGCTTACATTCAGTGTAAAAGCAATCAGAGGAACCACCTAAAATCAGAGCTCCCAATAGATAAATTGCAGACAACTGGCCAACTCAAGCAGTAAGGATTCCTGATGATAGAAAGCATTTCTTGCTTACAAACAGAAGTCAGATGAAGAACAGAGAGCTTAAATATGTACATGACTCAAAAAGAAGAACGGGAGGGTCAATTCCAGAAAAAGAATTATTTTGTAAACATCTTCTTTGTCAGGAAGAATCAGGGACTGTGTGTCTGGTCAGGCGTCTCTGGGGGGCAGTGTGGAGCTGGACCAGAGAGTGATTGAGAAGTGGCCTGAGGCCTTTGGAAGGAATGTTTAAGTCTTATTTCATCCTAGTTGTGAGGCATCTTTTGAAAATAAACAGCACCCTCAGAGTTAAAACAATATACCTGTAATACAGAAAATGTTTCTTCAAAGAATTACCGGGGCCACTGGGGAATAAGAAATGGCAAGTCTGTTTCCATAATCTTTATTGCCTCTTGGAACTCTGTTTCTAGGTGCATAAAGGGTCTTAGCTTTGTTCTCCCATCATAAAGGGGAGAATGAGGGGTACCAGAGGAATAGGTGGCCAAGGGCTATCCTAATATACTCTGATGTTTTATAGTAAAAGAAAGATTTTCTTGAAGAAGAAAGGGGAGTTATGAAGGTTGCTGTGAACAATCTTTCCACACTTAAAAAAAACATGCATACAACACTCTTAAAGCTCTTTTGTGTCTAAAGGGCTAAAAAGCTCAGAAATTTACCTTGAACGTTTCTTGTCCAATCAGAATATGGTTTAAGTAGGAGCTGATGTAAAATAACCATTGACGGAAGTATACACCAGTTTCGGAGGATCAAGAGGGAGACTTTGACAAACTCAGTAACCAAGTAGTAAGAAGATCCCTGTGCCTTCAAAAGGCTTTGAAAGGGTTCAAAACTTCTGACTCAGTGTCCTTCCTGATCCACACATGCAAATATTAGAACTTGGAGTGAAATTTTTCCCAGCATAATTCATATTCTATAGTAAAAGCTATTCGCGGCCACCAAGAACCCCCAGTGTGTTCTGTAATCCATGCAACAATCCACTGATAAACTCCAGCATGCAGTCCCTTGGGGCCTTTCCTGGCGGTGTAGTGGTTAAGAATCTGCCTGCCAACGCAGGGACATGGGTGTGACCCCTGATCCGGGAAGATCCCAGCCTGTGCACCGCAACTCCTGAAGCCCACGAGACCTAGAGCCCATGCTCAGCAATAAGACAGGCCGTCGCACTGAGCGTGCTGCAACCCCTGCTCGCCACAGCCAGAGAAAGCCCGCTCAGCAGTGAAGACCCAGCACGGCAAAAAGGAAATACCTAAATAAAATAAAATGCAGTAAAAAAATTCAGTGCCTTAAAACGATTGCTATTGGTTTGGCTTGTGCTCCTCCTGTAGGCTGGCAGTTTAGCTGGGCTCAGCTGGGCTCAGTGACAAGTCTGGGATCAGTGCTGGTCAGGAAGGTGGCTCTGCTTTTGAGGTTGGCCCGTTGTATGTCGGGGTGACAGAGGGACCTGGGCCCACTGCCTTGTCATCCAGGCAACCATCCTGGGTTGTGCACTGGCCTCTCGGCAGAGCTCAGACATGTGCTCAGGACCTGGCTACCTGCTGTCACATGGTGACCTCTACCAAGTTCCATAGGTCAGTGTAGATGCACGGTTACCTCTGTGGTTCTCTCCAAACTGCCCCCAAGTCAGGTCAGCCGGGTTCCTGCCGCTGCTCGACCTGTCCTCATTGTCTCCGATGCTCTAGATCCCACTTGCCTGCCATGCTAACTCTTAACCTGAGCCTCTCCTGAAAGATATTTCATCTCCTCCTTGGCTGGCAAAGGGAGGGCAATGGAAGGATCCTGTTTAACGTTCTCATCAGGTCATCACAAGAACAGAGTTCCTAGTGCTGGGATTCCCATCACCCTGAATCAGCCAAGCAGGAGTGGGGGAGATTGTTTTTGGGCAGTTGTGCTTCCCTGGAAGGTGTGTTGTTTGCTGAGTCACACACACACCCTCCCCTCTGCCCTTAAGTCTCTCCTGAAAAAGCCTGGCCCCTGCCAACTGCCCAGAGGGCTGTGGGTGAGCTGCCCCTGACCCTCAGGGAATGGCAGCTCTGCACTGGGGGATCCTTTTCCAGTTTAGGTGTTGATGGGGTCCCTTTAAGGCCAGGATCCCCCCGAAACAGACCCCATGACAAGGAATTGTGGACAAACAGTTGATTTCAGAGGCAGTGTCTGAAAATAGGCTATGGAATTGGGGAAGGGAGATAGGCAATGGGGGCAGTCAATAAACCAGTGCTGTCCAACAGGACTTCCTTTGTAGAAGGGCTCAAACCCACCTGGGAACCCTAAGAGACCTGGCTGAGCATGCTTCCAAGTGATCGGACCTGAGGCACAAGAAGCCTGGTGTCTACACGGAGGACTGCTCTTGGGGACTCAGCCCCAGCGCTCCCTGTCCTGTTTGCTGGCTGGAGAAGGCTGCAGCTGAGGGTGCAGGTGTTTCTAGCAGGCGTGCTCTTGGGTGGAGTTAGAAAAGGGCGTCTCAAGGCCTCGGGTGAATTTTGTGAGGCCACACACCCAGAAACAGAATCTGTCTGACTTTAGAGTCCTTGTGCATTTTCACTGGACGAGGCACCATTCCATTCAGAGAACACATAATTCTCAGAAAGGAAAAGAGGACCAGAGTAGCAGAGAGTGCTGGGGAAGGGCAGTGAGCACGAAGGGCTGAGGGCTGGGGAGTGGGCTAGTGGACATCGCAGAAATGGAGAGCAAGGTGGCAACAGGAGTGAAGAAGAAATGGTGATCAATGAGTAGCTGGAATGCTGAAGCCAAGACACTGGCATTTCCTCTGTGCACAGAAGGCCTGCTGATGAAAGCCAAACTCACTCTGAAAAGTTATTGTTTTAATATCATAGCAAAGCACCAATAGCATCCAGAGAGGACTTATCAGCAATGGATAATTGTGCTTCTTACTCAGATAATGTTTGTTTCATGTTGGTTTGGGGCCTGTAACGCAAAGCTGCGCATTCTGTGATGAATGGTGAAGGTGGTATGTGCATGGCCCCCCACCCGCTACACTGCCGGTCTCCATCGGCGTCTGTTTTCATCTGGTCCTAACCGCACCCCTGCCCACTCCTGGACAGAAAAGAGGGAGCCGCGCTTTGGGCCCCGAACCCTGGAGACACCGCATCGCTCTTCCTTCAGTTTCTTGTTCCCAGGTTTATTTATTTGATACTCTGTTTTATTTTATGTATGCTAAGTTGTGTCCAACTCTCTTGCAACCCCATGGACTGTACTTTATGAAATAAATATATCACAAATAAAGATCTGCTTTAAAAAGCAGTATTTAAAAATACAAGTGTGTGTGTCTATGTGTGTGTGTGTGTGTGTGTGTATTCACTCAGTCGCTCAGTCATGTCCGAATCTTTGTGACGCTTTGGACTATAGCTGTTAGGCTCCTCTATCCATGGGATCTTTCAGGCAAGAATACTGGAACAGATTGCTATTTCCTCCTCCAGAGGATCTTCCCAACCCGGGCATCGAACCCTCTTATGTCTCATGTCCCCTACATTGGCAGGTGGATTCCTTACCACTGTGATACCTGGGAAACCCCCAAACACAAGTAGTGCATAAAAATTTATTTGTACATTTATGATGAACTTTTCAGAGCCCTCTCTAGCATATAATTGGTATCGACGTCATGTGAATCAAACAGAATGTATTTAAATTTCACAGGCATGTGCATTTTAACATAGTGAACTTATTTCAAAAATTACCTTTCCACTTCTCTATCCAATTGTATAAAAAGCATCCCCTGAGCCTGTATCACCTTTCACCAGAAAACTCAACCAAAAAGTGAATGAATTTGTTTGCTAGTTCAGATTCTTTGCTTAGCTGACATCATATACCAAGAGTTTGTACTGATTGTTAGTCACACACAAAGACACATACAGATGAAAAATCTTAACTCTAGGCAAAAATGCTTATATATGCGTAGAAACACTTAAAGTTATATGTAATATTACTTTTTCCATTATGCAAGCTTGAGTTCTTTATGAATCAAACCAGAAAAAGGATTGCTCTGTGCAAACTAAACATAAACTGACTTGCCCTTCAGCGTTCATTGTTCATTGAGTGTTATCTTTTTGTTGATTTACCGACTTCATGCTCATGTGACAATTACACCTGGATTCTGCCCTCCCAACCCTGATTACCAGGCTGTCCCTAACTTGGGTGGCTGAGTGGGAATATGTATGGAGAACAGATAAAAGAAAACAAGGACATTTCTCCACTGCCAGCTACTGGCATCTGAGTCCTAGGAGCCCTTGACAAACACACTCTTCAGATACAGAGTATTATGCTATCCTAAAGCAAAATGCGTTTACTCACGACCAACGCTAGAAGTCAGCTCTTTCCTTTTCAAGGGAAAATGACTGTCCTGCACCAGCAAGGGTTCCTGAGCTGCAGTTTGAAAAGACTTACCACGTAGGACTCTCCACTTTCTAAACGGAGGCACTGGAACCCAAAGTGATAACGTGACTTAGATTTAGTTATCGATATTTATTGTTTTCAAAGGGGAAAATCAAATTAATGAAAGCATTGAAAATGACATCGCGTTCTTATGAAATACATTTTGTAGGATTGGTGCTTGATGATAGCGAACATCAAATCTGACTTCCCTGTCCAGCAAAATGAATTGTAATCAAGTGGAACAAATTGCATTGCTCTCCTCTCTTCTCATTGATTTAGGTTAGCATGTGGTTATGGGGCTGTGATAGGCTTTGTTCGCCCAGCTCTGATCTGCACTCCGGCTCAACACCAGCTTTCTCTCTGCTGACTGACGAGCATTGTGTGTGCGTGTGCTAAGTCACTTCAGTCGTGTCCGACTCTTTGTGACCCCATGGAATGTAGCCCACCAGGCTCCTCTGTCCATGGGATTCTCCAGGCAAGAATACCGGAGTGAGTTGCCATTTCCTCCTGCAGGGGACCTTCCTGACCAAGAGATCGAGCCTGCATCTCACATGGCTCCTGCACTGCAGGCGGGTTCGTTACCACTGAGCCACCAGGGAAATATTGCCTTGCTTTAATCCAGAGTTCCAGCTCCCTCTTCACTTATAAACACATCCCCGTGGAGATTCCTCCTGCAGGGGACCTTCCTGACCAAGAGATCGAGCCTGCATCTCACATGGCTCCTGCACTGCAGGCGGGTTCGTTACCACTGAGCCACCAGGGAAATATTGCCTTGCTTTAATCCAGAGTTCCAGCTCCCTCTTCACTTATAAACACATCCCCGTGGAGAGGACACACGGTATGCCTACTTTTGTTCTAGAAGACGGAAGGGTTTCTCAGCCTCAACACTATGGGTTTTGGGCTGGATGATCCTTTGTTCTGGGGGGAGAGGAGGGCTGTTCTGTGATTTTAGGACACCAGGCAGCACCCCTGGCCTCTACCCACTAGATGTCAGTATCATCCAGGCTCCCACTTCCAGTCATGACTAGAAGTAGCCCCAAATATTTACCAAATATCCTCTGAAGAGCAAAATCGCCCCTAGTCGAAAACCAGTGTTCTAGATGCAGTCGGGATTGTGGGGTCTATACAGAGAGAAGCTAATTCTGGAGTCTCCTGCAATCTGATTTTATTAGAGTCTGTTAGAAGCTAACAAAGCCCATTTCAGCTTGGTTAGCATGTGCTAACGCAAATGTCATTGTGTGCCATGCTTTATACACACACGATATACTCTTTCATCTATTTTCAGTTCAGTGTTGGTGTCCCCCACCTCCTCAGAAACCTGCAAAAGTATAAACATAAGGCTTTTAAATTTTTGTCAGCAGGGTTAGATTTTGAAACACTTTCATAGAAAATGTATTTGCTGGAACCTAGTGACATCCATTCAGCTTTACACACACACACACACACACACACACACACACACACACGGTTGCAGTTGGTTGTAGCTGTGCTCATGCTGAGTAGTATCTAACTCTTTGAGAGCCCATGGGCTGTAGCCTACCAGGGTCCTCTGTCCATGAAAATTCTTCAGACAAGAAGACTGGAGTAGGCTGCCATTTCCTCTCCAGGGGATCTTTCTGACCCAGGTATCCTGACCCACATGGATCCTTTACTACTGTGCCACCAGGGAAACCTATATATACATATACACACACACACACATATATAATATATACATACATACAGTTGCTTCACTCGTGTCTGACTCTGTGACACTATGACTGTAACCTGCCAAGGTCCTCTGTCATGGGATTCTCCAGGCAAGAATATTGGAGTGAGTTGCCATGCCCTCCTCTGAGGGATCTTCTCGACCCAGGGATCGAACCCAAGTCTCCTGCCTCTCCTGCCTCTCCTGCACTGGAGGTGGATTCTTTTCCATTGAGCCACTGGAAAAGCCCATAGAGAGAGAGGAGGAGAAAGAATGATTTTAAGAATTGGCTCATGTGATCACGGGACTGACAACTCAAGCAGGATTTGTAATTTCAGTCTTAAAAAAAAAAATTTTAGGTGCATTTATTCTTTTTTTAAACATTTATTTATTTGGCTTCACTGGGTCTTAGTTACAGCATGTGAACTCTTTAGTTGCAGCATGTGGGATCTAATTCTCCACCAGGGATTGAACCCGGGCCCCCTGCACTGAGAGCATGGAGTCTTAGCCACTGGACCAGCAGGGAAGTCTCTGTGCTACAGTCTTAAGTAAGAATTTCGTCTCTGGATAACTCAATGTTTTCTCTAAAAGCCTTCAACTGACAAGATAAAATCCACCTATCGCATCAAGGATGCTCTCCTTACAATAAAGTCAACTGTAAATGTTCATCACATCTACAAAATACCTTCACAGCAACCTCTGGATTCGCATTTGATGAAATAACTGGGTACTGGAGTCTGGGCACACTGGCATAAAACTAACCGCCACATATAGACACTTATCTAGGAGGGATAAAATGAGAAGCAACCAGAACATAGTCTTGAATTATCAGATTCATAAATAGCATGATGCATGGATTTTCTTCCTAAAATTTGATGATGTATCCTCTCATAGACATTTTAGGAGGTGATGGTATACAGTTAAGGGCGCAGCTTCAGTGTCAACACCCATGAAACGCTCTGCAAGGCTGTGTAACCAACTGGCTGCCCCAGGTCAGCTGATGACTGAGCTTGTGCCTCATTCATGACTTGAGCCTCTGGTGTGTCTTACATATGGTCGGACACCAGGGTGATGTCCTTCCGTGCTGTGGGTTCACTAGAATGCACACACAGAGATTCCTACTGAATTGGAGAGCCTGTTGTTCACACCATATCCAGCAACACCACTGTTGTGGTCTACACCCTTCCCTGGGTCTCTGCACGATGGGTGTGCCCTCTCTCTGCATGAAGTACTAGAATCTCTGGGAACCAAGCAGAGTTAGTTCATCAGCCAGGGCTGGGCCAGCAGAGCGTGGGTCCCAGAGGCCAGGCCTGAAGGCTGAGACTGGGACCGTGTGATGTGCTTGGCCAAGCAGGTGGTAATTTAAGGTGAGGCCAGGGAGCTGGACCGAGGCCAAAAGCAGGATCAGGCTGGTAGCTACAACTCCCCAGTGACAGGGGCTGGAGGCCAGGCCCCGTGGCAGGGATAGCAGGCCTCAGACCAGCCTCCTCCTGTCTCAGAACTAAGCCTGGGCTAGCGCAGGCCTGCAGGCCCAGAGAGGCACCAGGGAACCACAATCCAGGGCACACGGAGGTCACCTTGGTTCCTTTCCCGGCCCCTAGATATGTGCTGTTCTTACGCTCTAGGCCCTATTTTCTTGTGTTTAAATTGTGATATTTTTGTTCAGGTACCCTGCAGAATGGGCTCATAATTAGGGCCCATTAAGACTGAGAACAGAACATTAGCCTCCGCGGGTTCAGCGATCATCTGAGTGGCATGACAGTGGAGGAACCAGACCCCTAAGGAGGCTATGTGGCAGCCCTGCGAACACTGGTTTGAGGCTGGAAGAAAAAGCAAGGCACTTTGATTAGCTACTGTCTAATGAAACAAAGAAAGGGGGAGATTTGGACTCCAAAGGCAGTAGTGTGTGTGAATGTGGAAAAGCCGACTGGACTTCGGCGCTGTAGGGCGCTGCCTGCCGAGCCCCGCATCTCTGTTTTCTTCCTGGAGCGAGTGTTTCTTTCCTTTCTGACCCCTGCCTGATCGCAGATGGAGATGCATTTTGACAGAACCAGGAAGAGTTGTTCTATTTCCATGGTAACGTCAATTCCCATTCTGCAGGTGTATCGGCGGCCGCTTAGGCCACTGCCTAAATGAAGGCTCCTGAAGGTTTCTGTGCATTTCCGTGCCTGGCCAAAAATAACTTGGCGTCCACCGTTTCTCCCAGCTCCACGGAGAGAGGCATTAACCTAGGATGCCAACTGTCAGCTCCGTTCCTGTCTTCCTGGTAAAGAGGAAGAACCAGGCACTGGGAGCGTGGGAGGAGGGGCGCCAGCCGGGGGGCTGCCACGCTGTCTCCTGGTCTCCGGAATTGCTGAATGGAACATGAAATATATTCTAAATTGTTCACCCCAGGGGCACCAGATAATTTGTATTTCAGCACAAGTATTATAATTACGTAGTTTAGAGTTAGAATTAATTAGCATTTGGGAAAGTAGTGATAAAACCAAGCAGTTATTAAAAAATTAATTTTAATAGAAGTCAGTTTGGAGAGTCTTGCTTTTCTTTTGTAAGATTTTTTTTTTTTTTTCTTTTTGACAGTGAGGGGAGATGAAAGGATAACACAATTCAGTGATCCTGTAATCAGCCTAAAAAGGATAACCAGCTTTATCACTGGGTGTTTCCACTGGGTGTTAAAAAATCCAAATCAACAATGTACATGCCAAGCACTTTTCAAAATAAACCCAGGATTAGGGCAGTGCTTGAAGGTTTTCTGTGGCAGAAAAAATATTAATGTTAAAAAAAATGACCGTGTTGCCAAATATATGGGTCTTGTCAACCTTATTGATGTTAAACATAGTCAACAATAGCTTCATCTATTTCTCTAGACCCATGGGGTACTTAAGAATCATTAGACACGACTAGAAGCATAATTGTTTTTTGTTTGTTTGTTTACATACACTTTTTTGGGGGTGGGGGCTGCACCATGTGACATGAAGGGTCTTAGCTCCCTGACCAGGGATTGAACCTGTGCCTCCCTCTTTCTAAGCATGGGGTCTTAACCACTGAACTGCCAGAGAAGTTCGTGAAGCATAATTTTTAAAGTCAGCCAACACTCTATGTGTGTCCTAGTTGTGAGGAGCGCCTGGGAATAAGCAAGACACTCTTTGCCCTCATGAAGCTCTTTCTCTGTTTAGTTCCTTGCAGTGACAAGTCGGGAAAGACTGTACAATTAAGGAGAAGTATTTTAACCTGTGATTGGAGCTTTGTGACACTACCATTTGTAAGTTATTCAATTCAAAGGCATTCACAGTTGAATCTGAATTTTCTAAAATTGGTCATTGTCCTGTAATATGTAAAAGTCTGTCTTTATTCTTAGAAGATAATGTTAAATATTTAGGGGCAAAGGGGCATCATCTATGTGACTTACTTTTAAATTGCAGAACACCAGCAAAGACAGTAATGTTTGTTATTAGAGATAGAAAAAGAGGAAGTGATGCAGACCAAGTGGTGGTACCTTGTTATCAAGTGGCAGGGCTCAGTGAGAGGTATGCTACACATGAAACTATCATTTTTTGTGTTTCTTTGTGTTTTTTCAAAATTATAAACTAAAAAGTAATGGAGTGTATAGCTAATGAAATAATCATTTTAAAAATAACAGACACAGAGAATAGACTTATGGACATGGGGAGAGAGAAGCTGAGATGTATGGAAAGAGTAACATGGAAACTTACATTATCAGGAAACTCAAACAGGGGCTCTGTATCAATCTAGAGGGGTGGGATGGGGAGGGAGATTGGAGGGAGGTTTAAAAGGGAGAGGATATTTGTATACCTATGGCTGATTCATATTGAGGGTTTGACAGAAAACAGCAAAATTCTGTAAAACAATTATCCTTCAATTAAAAAAAAATTAAAAATTTTTGAAACACCATTAAAAACTGTCACTTTAGAAATGGTACTACTTGCAATCATTTGATATTTTCAGAGAAGGTTATTTCCTATTTCAGAATGGTAGAACAGTTTCTGCTATATTATTTGAGAACTAGGAGAGGGATGCAATTGTTAAGTATTGAAATTCTAGATTTTAATAAAGTCTGAGAACTCACTCTTTAAGGAAAAAAAAAAAACAACAATAAATTCAGCACATGGCCTCTTCTTAAAAACACTATTTCATCCTTTTTCCCCTGTCCCTTCACAAACCATGTATGTACCACTGTTCTGGAATCAGATGACCAAGTGACCCACTGGACTTCTTTCCACTGAAATCATAGCTATTCCCCTCAGAGGGCTCATGGAGAAGGACACCTGGGTTTGATAAGCTCTATCCGTCAACCCATTTAGGGATGGTTTAATAACCACTGGTATTAAACACACATCACATGTTTACATCACATTTCCTAGTACCAGAGAGAAAAAAAGAATGAAAGCAAATTGCTCTCAAGCCCCTTGGTGCCTTATAAAGGAAAAAAAAAAAACTGCTTTCATATTCAACTGAATGTTGGTAATTTTTAATCATCCTTACAGTGATAGAAAGTGCCACAGAGTATTAGAATATGCACTTGATGCAACCTGGGCTGTTGTTTATTGAAATCTCTACCAGTTTTATGCAATGTCAAGAGGAGAAAACAAACATTCAGAAATGCCACGCTGTTTTAAGCTCTGATTTTCTGATTAGGTTGGAGTCTGTGGCATTTTCTTAACGAATCCAGTGTTCTATCAACAAGCTATGGTTTAAGAGGAGTAAGTGTGAGGTGGTCAAATTAACGAGACAACCGTGTTCACTTTCCTTGGGATGGCGAAGCCCGGCACTGCTGCCTGAGTCTGTGACGCCATAGGTGGGAGGAAGGTGATTTGGGAATTGTAAATAGAGCAGGCAGGATAGCGGTGAGGGCAGAGAGCTCTCAGACGGCCCTCCAGGAGTGAGGAGTAAGGTTGACCATATTTGTTGGATTTTCTTTGTACTTGCCACTGTTTCTCACATCATTTCAGAAGGGTTGCTTTGATTTTTTCAAAGCCCCCTCTTTTTTTTTTTAAAAGAAAAACGCATGCCTGCTGGCTCGTGCCCAGCTGACGCCTGTCTTTGCTTACACACTTGTTCCCGGGTTGCCATATGGATTCTGTACACAGGCTCTTACGGCTTGGTTACCTCACAGTTTTGAGACTAAAGCCTCCAGAATTTACGGACTGTCTTTCTGTTTCCTCTTCCAATCTGTGATCTGGTTCCTGGAGAACAGTATGAATATTTTTGACTGCACTTATGTTTTCTTCATTGTTACACACATTTTATGATTTTTAAATTCTACTTTTAAATATGCTATTTCTCTTGTATTATCTCTATTTTTTTCAACACACATATGCCTGTTTTTGGTCCTTAGATTGCTATTTGTTTCTAAGATGGGTTTAATTCCCTTAACCACGTGGTTCCTGCACTCTGATGTCAATAGCCTGCATATGTGTTGGGGGCAGCAATTTGACTCCTGTCTCGACAAGGTGTCCTGAGGCACCCACCTCTTCATCCTGGAGCAAACTGCATCTTAGAGACGGTGTGTTATCTGAGTGAGAAGTCCTCACTGTTTCCTTCAATGCTCCATGTTCTTTGTTGTTGAGAACTACACCTCTCTGCACAGGATGGGTTTTAGTAGTATTAATGGTAGACAGAAGAATAGACAAAGAGAGAAAATGAGCTGGGTAAAGTAGAGAAGGATGCCAGGAAGACAGACAGGAGTGAGAGATAAAAGGAAGAGGTGGTGAGGCAAACGTAGAAGAGAGGAACGTGGGAACAATTCGTGCTTGCTAGAAGTTCTAGAGGAAATGGGCAAGCACTGGGGAGGCTGGAAGCCCTCGGGTCCCGTCCCTGCTGGTCTGAGAGCCGCCAGCAGGACTGTGGTTGAATGGGTGTAATGGACAGATGCTACCCAAGCATGGACAGGGAGGCTAGGGCACTATCTCTCCTAAAGTGTGTAGCTATAAAATAGTATAAATTCAGTTGACAAAGATGAAATATAGGGGCTTCCCTGGTGGTCCAGTGGCTAGGACTCTTGCTCCAAATACAGGGGTCCTGGATTCTATACCTGGTCAGGGAACTAGATCCCACACTTGGTGCTGTTCAGTCACTTAGTCGCATCCAACTCTTTGTGACCCCATGGACTGCAGCATGCCAGGCTTCCCTGTCCTTCACCATTTCCTGGAGTTTGCTCAAACTCCTGTCCATCGAATCATTGCTACTTGCTGCAACTAAAAGATCTTATGTGCTGAAACTAAGATCTTGTACAGCCAAATATATATTGTTTTTAAGTTTAAAAAAAGATGAAATAGGCAGTGAGATTTAAGGATGATATGCAAAAGTACAGATTAACAAATGGATGACAATTTCCGTTTCTGATTAACCAAGTAGCCAGTAGCTGATGCTTCCCTAAAAATGTGACATTATAGGAAACCTGAGATCTACTTGCCCTTGGTGGAGTAAGATGACCATGGAATTATGCAACTTGAAGTACATTCTCCTCTCCTCCTTGTCCTACAGCTCTTAAAGGTCATTAGACTTCACCATCTCTGACAGTTGGGGCTCTGGAACAGCACACCATGCCCATATTTGCAACAGCTTACAGTAATAGACATAAGATATAGATTGACTAGTCAGTCTACATGCGTGGTGTCTGCTATGCACAGCATGTAGCCACACTGAGCAGGTGTTCCTGTTTGTGAAATGATAGAAATGAAGAGAAACAGACTCAGTCATTTTTGTAAGATAGAGCAGAATTCATTCAAGATAGAATGGATGCACAAATTTCTTATCTGCAGTCACTGGATCAAGTTTCGTTGGAAGGAGAACTGTTAGGTTGATGCTCTTGTCCAAACACATAGTCTCTTATTGCAAAGCTTTGTGACCTGGTTGTCTCCCTCTTCTTATTGCAGAGAACACCTTTCTGTGTGCAAGTGTTTCCCTCAGAAACTAGACTTCAAATCTGGTACCTTTTATTTATTTAAAAATAATGTATGGAGATAGAGTTGATTTCCAGTATGTTAGTTTCAGGTGTACAGCAAAGTGATTCAGTTTATATATATATATATATATATATATATATATATCATATTCTTTCCCCTTTTAGGCTACTATAAATCCCAAACTTCTAATCTCCTAATTCATCCCTCTTCCCCTTTCCCCTTTGGAAGCCATGAGTTTCTTGTCTTTGTCTGTGGGTCTATTTCTGTTATGGATATAAATTCAGTTGTACCATTTTTTTTAATTCCACATGTAAGTGATATCATATGATATTTGTATTTTTCTCTCTGACTTTCTTTACTTAGTATGATAATCTCCAGGTTCATTCATGTGGCAGCAAATGGTATTACTTCATTTTTCATAGCTGAGTAATAGTCCATTATTATGTATAGACCACATCTTCTTTACCCATTCATCTGTCAGTCAGCGTCTTGGCTCCTGTAGATAAATGCTGCTGTGAACACGAGTGTATGTTTCTTTTCAGATTATGATTTTCTTCAGATTTATGCCCAAATCTGGTGCCTTGAAGTTGGTGATGGGGCTGCTAATGGCTGGTGGTGAAGTGTGGCTTATTTTGTGGAAGTGCAAGATCATAATTTTATCCAGTGAAGAATTATAAAATTCATAGACTCACGGAAATGTTTGTTAGCAACATTATGAAATTTTCCATTCTAGTTTTGTTTTGTTTCACAATGTACATACGAATGTTTTAGAACCTCACAAAGTGTGAAGATACTGTGCTTGGTCCTTATCCTTGCTTTTTAGTGTGATTTGATGTGATCCTTTCATAGAGTCCTCACTAACCAACTGCCGTATTGGAAGCGCTGCCTATTGCCCACTCTGGGTCAGGTCCTCCCTGTCAAGCTGAACCCCCTGAGTTACTAGAATCTGTCACGGGGGTGTCCCAGGGCCCCTGGGAAACAAGAGGCAGGTGCCCACCTCTGAAGCAGGTGAAGTGAGATGCCGTTGCTGTTGTTCAGTCACTCAGTTGTATCTGACTCTTTGTGACCCCATGGACTGCAGCACACCAGGTTTCCCCATCCTTCACTATCTCCTGGAATTTGCTCAAACTCACATCCATTGAGTTGGTGATGCCATCCAGCCATCTCATCCTCTGCCACCACCTTCTTCTTGTGCCTTCAACTTTCCTAGCATCAGCATCTTTTCCAATGAGTCAGCTCTTCCCATCAGGTGGTCAAAGGACTGGAGCTTCAGCATCAGCATCAGTCCTTCCAATGAATATTCAGGGCTGATTTCCTTTAGGATTGACTGGTTTGATCTTGCAGTCCAGGGGACTCTCAAGAGTCTTCTCCAGCACCACAGCTTGGAAACATTCATCCCCTCAGAGTGAAAAATAAAAAATCTAATGTGCCTAGTAGGCCTCAGCATGCTAGCAAGGTTCTGCCTGTTATTTCTCCTCTTTAATGTCAGAGAGAGGCAGTTTTAGTAGAAGACCCTTTGATTATCAGGAGAGTACTAGGAAATGGTGGAGAGATGTGACGCAGGCATCAGGGACTTGAGCATCCATTCTCCCTTTAAACGCTGCTTGGTGTGGTTTTTTTCTTGGAATCTATGGTTGTACATGATTATGCTCTAGAAAACTGAGTCCAGGGAAAGCTTTTCCCTTCCCTTTGCAGCACATAACTCCAGTAGAGCCACATCAACCTCCAACAACAGGCTGGATGTGGGGGGCATGGGCAGAAATGGCTCTCAATAAGGACAAACCACAATTCCTAGAGGCAGTCATCAGGCAGCTCACTCATGTCAGGCATTGACTTAGAGTTGTTTTTACTGCATTCTTAAGAGTCAGTAAACAAACTGTTCTTCAGAAATGCTTTGTTTTGCCATCATTCTTCCTATCAAAATGTTTTTCTGCCCATCTAAATGTCAAATATTTGGTTAGCATATTTTAATTTGATTTAAATCAACCTAATGTTTTGGATCTTTTTACCATTACTAGTTTGAATTTAGCTATTATAGAGTTTATTCTAATCATAGAAAGTCAACTTTGGGGGTATTTTACCTTTCCTCTTGAGTTATAAATAGTATGTTCAGCAGGTAAAGAATCCTCCTGCGGTGCAGAAGACCTAGAAGATGTGGGTTTGATCCCTGGTTGGAAAGATCCCCTGGAGGAGGAAATGGCAACCCACTCCAGTATTCTTGCCTGGGCAATCCCATGGGCAGAGGAACCTGGCAGGGTCTGTGGGGTCTCATAGAGTTGGACATGACTGAGGATGCATGCAAAATTCCATTTAAAGTGTGGATGAAGTGTAAAGCTCAACATGTTCCATTTGATCAGTTTCATTATTTATTTTCCAAAAGTTACACAAGCAATGCTTCTGTGGTTTCACAAATTGAATGATTTAATCAATTTTATAGTAAGTACCCAAAGCTACCAATCTCCTTCCCTTCCTGATCCTGTGATCTGTGTCCCATCACACTTCTCTCTATATCCACATTGAATATCATCTCTCAATTTGGAATTGTTTCACTTTAGCAAACAAAACAAAACAAAATATCAAGTTTACTAATTTTTTCAAAACTGCATTTAGCAAATATCTGTTTCTGATCATAAAGTTTCAGGGATTGGTGCTTTTGTAGAGCAGCTATGTAAGCTGGCATCATCAAAACTCTAAAGAAGAGGTACTTCCCTAGTGGGCCAGTGTTTAAGACCACCTTCTAATGCAGAGATGTGGGTTCAATCCCTGGTTGGGGGGCTAAGATCCCACATGCCTCATGGCCAAAAAATCAAAAAATAAAGCATAAGAAAATATTGTAACAAATTCAATAAAGACCTTAGAAAATGGCCCACATCAAGAAAAAAAAAATCTGAAAAAACTCTGAAAGTGTGAGGAAGAAAGGAAAGGGCTGAGGGATACAGAGAAAGTAGCCTCCTAAAGCTGCGCTTTGCACAGCTCTAACCATCTGTAAATGGAAGTTATTTTTAAAAATGGGAAATGCACATCAGAGATACATGAGTTAGCCTCTACATAAAGACAGCAGCGTATATGTAAATATGTGAATACTGTTTGCCATCCTTGATCATATAGAAGAACTGCCAGTTTTAATGATGAATAAGACTTTTCTGAAGTCATCACCTGCTATTAATAATGGTTGCTGTTATTTAAAAAAAACAGCAGTGTAACACCTTTGATAAAAATTATTTACATTTGTGGTTAATGTTTTAGTAACAGTAGGGTAAAATATATGTTTTGCTTCTTTGATTACTACAAGGTCAACATTTTCCATATTATATTTGGGTTAATATTTTATCAATAATACCTATTTTCCTTCTTGGACAGTCACCATTTCCTTTAGCCATATCAACAGACTCAACACTTTGGTGAGCATGCATGGTATCAGGAATATGGAAAGGCCGACTCATTCTTCCTAATCTACTGTTTTCAAGTAGTCTTTGATTTTTGAATCCTGCTTACCACTTCTTATTTGAATTAAGCAGACTTTGTTTGAACCGCTTGATTTTTCCAGTTAAGTGAGAGGGAGCAAATAAATGGCCAAATAACCTGATTCTTTCAACTTTCCTTTAGAAAGTCCATGAGTCACCAGTTTCCATGGCATTTTTCATGTTTATCAGGGAAGCCCAGGGCAGTCGTGGGTTCTAGAACATGGTGTCAAACCTTCCAACCAAGAATCTCATTAGCTGGTGTGCTCATTCTTTATTGCTTGTCTGAAACATCAGATGCCGTAGGTGTTGCCACTGCCCAGTACACAGGAGCCTGGCTGTTGAAAATCACAGTGGATGAGAAGCCTTGACTGTGTTCATTTGTCTTGGAGATTAACAGTGTAGTTTATAAAATTGGTTACATATTTTTGAAATGCAAGCATGCAGTGCTTGAGTTACAAAGCTTTCCTAGTAAACCTTTAAAGAATCTTAAAAGAAGCACAAGCTAGTTAAGAGTATTATATTCAATGGATACTTAACAGTGGATAATTTTGTATCTTATTTTTTTAATGGTTCTTTGCATCATTTTAAACATTTTTCTGAATGAAAATGAGCCAAATATAGCTCTTTGCTCATTTCATAGGCACACTTTGATGACAGAGTGTTTGATAACAGACACAGAGTTATTGGCCAAGTGTTAGAAGCCAAGAATGCTGTTATCACCACACACAGAAGCACTGGCTATGGGATTTTAAGTGAGGGGCACCGCATGTCACCATCATTAACAACTCCCTGAGTGATCCTATGTGATGAGCTAAGATTCCCCAAAGAGCAATTTCATCAGCAGGTTTGAAGCTCCAAGTTTCTGACAGCCACCTCGTTCCTTAGCAACAGCCTGTTCTCTTGGTAACGTGAGGCTTCCTGTAAACAGGTGGGAAAATTAAAGAGAAAACTAATCATAGCATTAGCCATTTAGAGGTGTTCTCTGGAACTCCATGAGGCAGAGTTTACAGAAGCAACAAGTGGTGGCAAAGGGATTGAGTAAGGTCTGAGAGAGAGAATTTTTTCTTAGAATTTACCAGAGTTTTTTCTTAGAATATTATGAGTGAATTCTAAGCATCTCTAGACTTTCCTAGTTGAATAGTAAATAAACCAGTTAAAAATAACTAGAAGGATGATTCAGTCTGTGAGAATACTACAGGAAAAGATAATAGTTGTTTCCCTCTGTTACCTTCACAGTCAAATGACGCAAAATTATGATTTGAAAACTGAGATGATTTTCTGACAATTTCTGGACACAGTTGCCCCTAACGGTTTGGATCTAGATGTTCTCTGTGATTGTGCATGCTTGCCAAGTCACTTAAGTTGTGTCACAATTCCTTGTGACCTCATAGACCCCCCAGGAGATCCCCCAGGTTCCTCTGTCCCTGGGATTCTCCAGGCAAGAATACTGGAGTGGGTTGCCATTTCCTTTTCCAGGGAATTTTCCTGACTGAGGGATTGAACCCACATATCTCGCATCTGTCTCCTGTGTGGAGTGATAGGTTTTTGGCAAGTGGGTTCTTTACGACTAGCGCCATCTGGGAAGCCCGTGATTGATGATCTGTGAGAATACTACAGGAAAAGATAATAGTTGTTTCCCTCTGTTACCTTCACAGTCAAATGACGCAAAATTATGATTTGAAAACTGAGATGATTTTCTGACAATTTCTGGACACAGTTGCCCCTAACGGTTTGGATCTAGATGTTCTCTGTGATTGTGCATGCTTGCCAAGTCACTTAAGTTGTGTCACAATTCCTTGTGACCTCATAGACCCCCCAGGAGATCCCCCAGGTTCCTCTGTCCCTGGGATTCTCCAGGCAAGAATACTGGAGTGGGTTGCCATTTCCTTTTCCAGGGAATTTTCCTGACTGAGGGATTGAACCCACATATCTCGCATCTGTCTCCTGTGTGGAGTGATAGGTTTTTGGCAACTGGGTTCTTTACGACTAGCGCCATCTGGGAAGCCCGTGATTGATGCTGAGCTAAATCCATTTCCACAGGTTCCTCTAAGGCATTTCTTTTTTAAATTGGAGTTATAATTCCTTTGCAATGTTGTGTTAGTTTCTGCGGTACAACAAAGTGAATCAGCTATGCGTATATCCCTTACTCTATCAATTCATTCCACCCTCCCCTTTCCCCCAGACCGTGTCCACATTCCACTCTCTCTGTTTGCATTTCTGTTCCCACCTGCAAATAGGTTCATCTGTACCACTTTTCTAGATTCCATATATATGCATTAATACACAGTATCTATTTTTCTCTTTTACACCAAAATCAGATTGATTATATTCTTTGCAGCCAAAGATGGAGAAGCTCTATACAGTCAGCAAAAACAAGACTTGGAGCTGACTGTGGCTCAGATCATGAACTCCTTATTGCCAAATTCAGACTTAAATTGAAGAAAGTAGGGAAAACTGCTAGACCATTCAGGTATGACCTAAATCAAATCCCTTATGATTACACAGTGGAAGTGAGAAATAGATTTAAA
>SJYT01056541.1:223848-251668 GCA_006410635.1 Cephalophus harveyi
ACTCTCTTGCTTTTTCCATGATCCAGCGGATGTTGGCAATTTGATCTCTGGTTCCCCTGCCTTTTCTAAAGCCAGCTTGAACATCAGGGAGTTCACGGTTCACGTATTGCTGAAGCCTGGCTTGGAGGATTTTGAGCATTACTTTACTAGCATGTGAGATGAGTGCAATTGTGCGATAATTGGAGCATTCTTTGGCATTGCCTTTCTTTGGAATTGGAATGAAAACTGACCTTTTTCAGTCCTGTGGCCACTGCCGAGTTTATATGTATACATAATCTTAAGGTATAATTTCCTGCAGATCTGCTAATAAATTCTGAACCATAGTAGATATCATTGTGTATTGATTATCTCACTGACTTATGTAACAGTGTCTGTCCAGTCTTATAAAAAATGTGCTCAAAACACCTTCCTGTAAAGGAGAGGGAGTCTAGACCTGTATCTTTGGTCACTCTACCTCGAGCCAGTCACTATGCCTAGTTCTTCACATACATCACTTTGTTTAGTCTTTGCAGGAGTCTTGCAGAGCAGGTGATGCTATCCCTAGTTTTTTCATTGAAAGGTTTCATCAAACTAAGGTTCACTAAAGTAATCTTTCCAAAATCACTGAGCTAGGTATGGTGTGGTCAGAACATTCATATGAAAATGATATTAGTGGTCCATGTGATGATAATAGTTGATATTTCCTGAACACCCCACTGTGAAGTAGGCATTGTGCTACATTTAGATAAAACTGATATTAATTCAATGTTGTTATTAGTCTCACTTTACAAATGAAAAAACTGAGGCTATGCAAGATTAAGTCTCATGCAGAATTTAAGCCCAGATCTAATGCAAAAACCCATGTTTTTTATTGTGATCTGCCATATGTCCAACTATTATGAGCTTATTGAGTGATACAACAAGGATACTCTCCTTTGGAAATCTAATGCTTCATATTTTATGATTGCAGTGGCTTGAAAACTCAAGGCACTTTGATAGATCACGTTAGCCTTTCTCAGTGTTAGCTGGGAATGTAAGTTAGAGAGAGATGAGGTTCTGTTTGGTGACACAACTTCTATGGAAAGCAAATATCCTAATTATCTTGAAATATGACTTTCTTGGAACAAGTGTTTAATGTTGAATTTTTGTTGAGAGAAAACATACATACATACATACATATACATATAAAATAATGCTAATTGTGGTAAAGTTTGAAAGCATGGCTTGAATCTTTTAACCATGTTCAGTCACCGACCATAATTTAGTAAAATGCTCACTGGAGGATGGCCCATTGAAACGATTTCAGGTGTGTCCCATATCATGGGAATGATAGCTTTCTAATTAAAACGTGCACGATTCTCTTCTGACCATGTGAGGCTGCACAGCTGAGGGTTTGCTGTTGTGGTTCTCTCTTCTATGTTCCTGTGATGTTTCCCTGTGCATTTGAGAGGTCTCTGTTAATCAATGTAAAACCATCTGGCTTGGGAGCCTCATCCTGTGCCTGTCTGAGTCTCCCCGCCCTGTTTGGGTGGTGAAGGTGACCCTCTCTGCTCTCCGATGGTAAGGACTTGAAGGAAGTTTACAGCCTGCTGTGAAAAGACACATAATCCAAGGCCAGGGATCAGAAGATATAGAAGCCGTCTGCTCTGAGGGTAGAAGGTGAGCCTTGTGCTCAATTATTCCTTTTAGTTTATTTTTGTATAATTGGCTCTCACCGACCTATATTACTCTGCAAAGCAATACAAATCAAAGCAAACCAATTTCTTAACTTACGCTGATCTCCATCATGTGTAGTATGCACCTACTAGTATAAGTAAAATTTATCAACAACTCTGAAGCCCTAGAATAACACATTTTCCCTAAAACAATGGAAAAAACCTTGCTTTTTTGTCAAAAGACATTTACTGAGCCCCTGTTATATACCAAGTCCGTTCCCAGGTGGTGTTAGTGGTAAAGAATCCACCTGCCAATGCAGGAGCCACAAGAGACTCAGGTTCGATCCCTGATTTGGGAATATCCCCTGGAAGAGGGTAAAGTAACCCACTCCAGTATTCTTGTCTGGGAAATCCCATGGTCAGAGGAGGCTGGTGGGCTAGAGTCCACACACAGGGTTGCAAAAGAGCTGAACATGACTGAGCAATGGAACACAAATTATAGACCAGTCACTGGCTCGACGTCTGGGACGGTTCTTCCTGTCTAGTTTTCTTTCTTGGGCTGCATTCCATCTTAGTTGTAGCACTTGGGCTTCTCTACTTGGACCGCAAGGGCTTCGTTGCCCTTGTAGGTCTTAGTAGGATGTAGGATCTTAGTTTCCCCTCCAGAGACTGAACCTGCTTCCCTTGCACTGGAAGGCAGATTCTTAACTGGACCACCAGGGAAGTCTGATGAGATACTTGAGTGAACAAAATGGACAAAAAAAAATCTCCCTTAATGGGATGTCTGTTGCAGGGAGGGGCTCCTACTTAAACATCATAAATACACGAATTCTGTCCTGGGTTAGATGGTGACAAGGGCCATGGAGGAAAGAAACATGGAGAGCAGTGGAAGAACCTTAGTGTCAGGGCAGCAGGACTGAATGGGAGCTGGTAGTTGCACAGGCCTCACTGAGAAAGTTGCAGATGAGGAAAATCATAAAGGGAAGAGGTCGCTGTTGAAATGTGCTTGGGCCAAGATCTGAACAGAGCGAAGAGCAAACGTCTTAGGGCACGGGTGTGACTGGGGTGTTGAAACAGCAGAGCCCATGTGGAGGCGGGGTGATATGAACGGGAAGAGGTCACAGAGCTGGGGCATCTCAAAGAGGAAATGAGCAGTTGGGTCTCGTGGGCACCGCAGCCCTGTAGGGTCTGCAAGCTTGGGAGGCACTGCAGGGATTCCAGCAGAGGACGTGACTTCTGCTTTCAGAGCAGCAGTGGCTACTGAGTTGAGAAAAGACAGTGGGGCCAGAGACAGACTACAAACAGGAGACCCATGCACAGGCTTGGCAGGAGACCCTGGCAGTGAAAGACTGTGACTGACAGCAGCGGAGGTGGGCAGAGGGAGCACATTCTGGATGGGTTTTGCAGGTAGGGTGAATAGGATTTGTTGATGACCTGGATGTGAGCTTTGAGAAAAACAGCAATCTGCAATAACTCCCCAATGTTTTAAATCATTAATTATCTGTGTGCAAAATACATTTTAACTAGTAAATACAGATTCTTGTAAAGAGAATTACATTCTAAATGTGCATAATCCCAGGATTATGGCAAACAGTATGGAGTCAAGAGGAAAACAAAGAAAGGAAATAACAGGTGTACCAGGTAAAGAAGGCTGAGTGCTGAAGAGCTGCTTTTGAATTGTGGTGCTGGAGAGGACTCTTAAAAGTCTGTTAGACTGCAAGGAGATCAAACCACTCAATCCTAAAGAAAATCAATCTTGAATACTCATTGGAAGCACAGATGTTAAAGCTGAAACCCCAGTATTTTGGTCATCTGATGCGAAGAACTGATTCATAGGAAAAGACACTGATGCTGGAAAAGATTGAAGGCAGGAGGAGAAGGGGGAGACAGAGGATGAGATGGTTAGATAGCATCACCGACTCAATGGATGTGAATTTGAGCAGACTCAAGGAGATAGTTGAGGACAGAGGAGTGTGGCCTGCCTTGCAAGTCCATGGGGTTGCAAAGAGTTGGAGACAACTTATCACTGAACAACAATAGGTGCATCCCTAATAGGAGTTCATTTCCTCTATGTGACCTCACTGTGGTGTTCAGGGGGGATGGATTACTTCCAGTTTGTACGTGAAGAATGTGAGGCAGAGATCTCTAGGCCTTTTCTCAAGAATGAGGTGGGAGGGACTTCCTTGGTGGTCCAGTGGCCAAGACTCCACCTTCCAGTGTAGTGGAATACAGGTTTGATCCCCGATCGGGGAGTAAAATTCAAAAGGACTTTAAAAATGATCCAAAGAAAAAAATCTTATAAAAGAATGAGGTGGAGGTAAAGCAAGGACAGGCAGAGGGAATTGGGTCCTAGGACATCCATGCCCCTTCCCTTTTCCCTTCTCTCGTCTCCACCTGGCATCTCAGGCCGGGAGCACAGCAGTAAATTATGGGCCTTGAAATGGGAAGAACCTAAATGTATAAAGATCCAGGTAACACTGTTACATTGTGTGACCATGGGAAGTGAAAACTAAAAATGTCCAGATGCTAATTATAGATTCAGATTTTTCTAATAAGCTGCATTTATTGTGAGCAATATGATATTTAGCAAATTGAACAGACCAACACAATCTTACATTGTATCCTGGCTAAAAATAGTTCATCTTTCCTTCCATTTCCAAAATTTAGGAGATGAACTTTTTTTCCCCTTTACACATCTTTCTTGGCATTACTTTTTTTAGAAGCACAGATCAAGAGTGGTGCCCTGTGATTTTTATCAGTTACAGACGAAGATAGCGTAGTGTGCTGGATCGCGTGTGATATTCCTCACACATAGCCAGTGAAGCTCTCAACTTTGTTTCTAGTCTCTGTGAGCTCTCCTGAAGTAACTCTGTTGCCTTTTGGTGGGGAAATATCTAGAATTTAAGTTGTATCTGCTAGGATGCTTCTGGAAATGAAGCCAAGAGAAAATAAACCATTTTATTGATCTTTGGAGGAGCATAGGAGTTGGAGCAGAGAATGATAAATTTAAGGTTTTTCCTTTTCACTTTTCAGGATTCAGTTAGGATAATTCTTCCTCCCCTACCCCCAGGTTAGAGGTTTCCAGCTGTCATCCTTGAACATGTTACCTAAGCCTGGTACTCCTTAATCAATAGAAAGTGATCAGTGGCCAGACAAGAAATTCAGGCAAAGGCTTTATTGGGGCCTGGAGGAGTGAGAACAAGCAACAGGTTTTCTGAGAGGGAGCCAAGCTTGTTCTTTATATGGGCTGAGGGTAGGGGTGTGTCCAGGGTCAGGCCAGAGGGGTGCCTTGGGGGTTTTGCCCACGGCTTCGGGGGTGTTGTGTGCAGGGGGCATGCACAGTACCCTGCTTTGCTTTTGCCCCTTACACTCTTGTTTTTGCTCCAAGCGCCTCAAAAGTAACAGTTGGGTTTTTTGGTTTCTTGTTTCTTTTGGGTCCAAAATTTGTCCCAGCTGTGCATGCGTGCATTTTTAGTCCCATACAGTTTCTTTGAATTTTGTTGCTGGAAGAGAGGGTCCCAGGTCCCAGGTCTCAGCCTGTCTCAAATGGGGCTCTCACCATGCGGCGTCCTGAGTGGGGTCATTCACCTTTACCCCCTTCTCCTCTGCAGGGGAGGTTTCTCCTCTTTCCCGACTCGTGCCTGTGTTGTTCAGTGTTCAACACACACACTGAAAAGGTGTTGAACACTGAACAGAGTGTTCAGAAAGTTGAACAAAGAAGCCAGAAAAGGATAAAAAGCTCATGTGCATGCCTACAGGCGTGGGGCATGACTACAGTCCTGTCTGACTCTGTAGCCCATCAAGCTCCTCTGTCCATGGAATTTCCCAGGCAAGAATTCTGGAGTGGGTTGCCATGCCCTCCTCCAGGGAATCTTCCGGACCTAGGTATCAGACCCGAGTCTCGTGTCTCCTGCCTAGGAAGGTGGTTCTTTATCCCTAGCACCACCTGGGAAGCAAAAAAAAAAAAAGAAGCTCATTCCTCCCCTCACTTTAGAGCTGAAGATTTTTTCATTAAAACTATCAGGCGATTGGGTGCTAAAAGAGAACCCTGGACTTGACTGAGTCTTCCAATAGAAGTTCACAGAAACCCAGCACCGTCCTGCTGTGTCCTCCAGTGTGGGGAGGAGCCCTGACCTCCTCCATGGAGACTTCTCAGTCTCTCTGGCTCCATTCCAGCCATATCACCCCTCTGTGTGGACATAGAATATCTGCGGTGGTGGGGAGAGGGCTCTGCCATGGGTGCTGGAAATTCCAATGCATTTGAGTGTTTCTGACTCAGGTCAGCCAGCCACTGCTACTGTTCTGGGTGCAGAGAATGAAATGGCTTTGATTAATCTAATCTTAACTCAAAGTCAGCTACTTGGACCAGGAGCATCAGCATCGGTGGAGAGCTTATTAGAAAAGGTCATAACCTCTGCGCCATCCCAGACTTGCTGAATCCGTCTAAAAAGGTGCCCAGGGGGCTCAAATGGGATGTGCTTTAGCATTTGAGAAGTGTGGATACAGACTGTACGTGAACAAAAAGGTACATGAGCTCCACTGAGATATATGAGAGTAGCCCCTCTGCTCACTACAATCTCCTGTCTCCCCCATGCTCCTCATCTCAGAAAACAGGAAACCAACCATTAATCCCAGGGCTGAAAGCCTAGAGAGCCTCTCTGGAGAGCCCCTCGCAGCAGCTCTGCAGTTCCTCTGGAGTATTCCAGCTGCCCATGCTCACGGCACCCAGCTCCCTGCCAGGTCACTCACCTTCTCACCAGCTTCTTTGCCTCCCCTCTTGCTCCTGTGCGGTGGATTTCCCTGCCCCACAGTCATGCCGATTTTGCCAAAATCCTAATCTGTGCATGTCATCTCTGCTGCTTGAGTGATTCTCCACTGCTCCTGGGGTAAATCCACACTGCTGGGTTTGGTTTCCCAATCCCTCCAGCCTCACTTCCTGCGACACCCATGGCTCCTTACCTTGGTGAAGTCTCCCAACTGCCAGCACGCTTACCTTCCACCTGTGAACAAGAGAGAAAGAGGGAAGGAAGGAGGGCAAGGGGAGCGAGAGGTGGAGAGATACCTCCAAGTCCCAGAGGTCATACAGCTAGCCCACACAAAACTGAGAACCAGAAATTAAACAGAAGACCCAGGAAAGGCTACATTTGAAAGAGCTGAGCCTTTGTGCTAAAGATGCTGCACTTCAAGCTCGTGGGAGTTCCTCATGGTCTTAGCTCTTCTGTTTCACATCTTTCTCACCTCCTGCCTGCCTGCTGTTCATGCCTGCTAAGAACAGAAAGCAGTTGCTATAGGCCAGCACTGAGGCCATGACACCAGGGGCCAAGGGGCAGGCGCTGAGGAAGGAGAGAAATGCTTGAGGAGCTAAGCAGGCGCTCAGAGAAGCCCCCGGGGGGCACTGCCCCCTCAGGCGTCCTCTGATGCTAGCTTTTCTCAGGCATCTGTGATGGCTGGTGCGGGCCACGGGACTACAGGCTTGTATCAGTGAGGGGATGCGGCAGCTGGAAAGGGGTACTGGCCCAGCTTCCTAGAATATCACTTGTACTCCATGGAAGTTCCAAGTGTTCGTTTTTCAAAAAAAAAAAAAATTATTGGAATAGAGTTGATTTACAATGTTGTGTTATATTCTGCTATATGGCAAAGTGAATCAGTTATATTCCACTGATCATTTATATTCCACATATATACCACATATATCCACATAGATATCACATATGTATCCACATAGATATATTCCACATATATGTCCACTGATCAGTTATATTTCACATATTCACTCTTTAAGATTTTTTTCCCATATAGGTCTTAATACTAAGTGTTAGTTTTAATGCTAAAATACTGCTAAGGGATTTTCCTAGTGGTTCAGTGGTTAAGACTCTGTGTTCCCAATGTAGGGGCCCTGGGTTTGATCTCTGGTCGGGGAACTAGATCCTGAATGCTGGAACTAAGACATGGCTTGGTCAGATAAATAAATAAATATTAAAATGCTGCTATATTATAGAATACAATGTGTGTGTGTGTGTATGTGTGTGTGAAGTTGCTTCAGTCATGGCCAACTTTGTGATGCTATGGACCAGAGCCCACCAGGCTCCTCTGTCCATGGGATTCTCCAGGCAAGAATACCAGAGTGGGTTGCCATGCCCTCTTCCAGGGGATCTCCCTGACCCAGGGATCAAACGCTCATCACTTATGTCTCCTGCACTGGCAGGCAGATTCTTTACCACTAGCGCCAACTGGGAAGCCCATAGAATACAATATCTGTGTACATTTCAAGGTTAAAGCCTCAAGTTTAAAGTATCATTTTTCAAAGTTGTGAGTCCCTGTACGTTACCATCCCAGAACCCAAAATAAAGGCAGGAAACGATGGTGACCTTATGTCAGTAGTGTTCTGGGGAAATTGTGTGTCATGCTTGATGTCACACCAGATAGAGGAAGGACAATAGCTTCAAGAAGTGACAAAGCCAGCAGGAAGAGCAAAAATCTGCCAACAAGCACTATTAAAGGATTTTTTTTTTTTTTTTAGGAAGTCAAATCCTAATTCTCATGCAAACATAAAATGAAGCTAAATCAAAAATTTTATAACTTATTGATGAAGAGATGGGTAATATATTGCAGCTGGTTCAGTTGAGCATTTGACTTACAGAGTTTGTATTCTCTACAGGACAGAAGGCATTTACCTTGCCGTGAACGGAAATCCTTTGCATTGTTACAGATAGGAAATGTTTGCCTTGCTCTGTGTTTTCTATTATTAAATAGTTAACTTCTATGTCTATGGAGTTATAAACAGCCTAGCTAAAGAAAAGCACAAGTGAAGATTTAATGAACTTGCTAAGGACACTCAATGCCCACTTAACGATTTTTTGCCCATTTCATTTTTCCACAATTTTTCCTGACAACTTACTTTGGACTTGGCAGGTTGGAAGATTGTTGGGGATTAGAAAACCTGGGGTGGAGTTGGGATTTTCTTTTTCCTTTTTTGGTTATTTATTTTTGACTGTGCTTCATGAAGACTGGGTCCTCATCGCTGGGCGCCGGCTTTCTCCGGTTGCAGTGAGTGGGGGCTGTTCTCTAGCTGAGCTGTGCAGGTATCTCACTGTTGCAGAGCATGGGTTCTAGGCACTTGGGATTCAGTAATTGTGAAGCTTCATTGCCCTGTGGCGTGTGGGATCTTCCTGGACCAGGGATTGAACCTGTGTCTCCTGTACTGGCAGGCGGATTCTTAACCACTGGACCATCAGGAAAGTCTGATTGGGATATTAATCAAAAGCAAGAACAATACCTAATCTTTCATCCACTTAGAGCCCACCTACACCATCGACTTACTAATTCATAAATATTAGCCAGTAGCAGAACTGTTGGGATTAGAATAGCTTTGTTGTTATTCAGTCCCTGGGGCGTGTCTGACCCTTTGAGACCACGTGGACTGCAGCATGCCAGACTTCCCATTCTGTCACTATTACCCAGCTTTTTCAAACTCATGTCCATTGAATCGATGACGCCATCCAGCCCTCTCATTTTCTGTCTCCCCTTTTTCCTCCTGCCCTCAATCTTTCTCAGCATTAGGGTCTTTTCCAATCAGGTGGCCACAATATTGGAGCTTCAGCTTCAGCATCATTCCTTCCAATGAATATTCAGGGTTGATTTCCTTTAGGATTGACTGGTTTGATCTCCTTGCTATCCAAGGGACTCTCAAGATTCTTGTCCAACACCATAATTTGAAACCAGCATGTCGTTGCTCAGCCTTCTTTATGGGCCAACTCTTATTTCCATACATGACTACTGGAAAAACCATACCTTTGACTCTATAGGCCTTTGTCAGCAAAGTGATATCTCTACTTTTTAATACACTGTCTAGGTTTATCAAAGCTTTCCTTCCAAAGAGCAAGTGTCTTAACTTCATGGCTGTATCCACAGTCCACAGTGATTTTGAAGCCTAAGAAAAGAAAATCTATCACTGTTTCCACTTTTTACCCTTCTATTTGCCATGAAGTGATGGGTCTGGGTGCCATGATCTTAGGTTTTTGAATGTTGACTTTCAAGCCAGCTCTTTACTCTCCTCCTTCACCCTCATCAAGAGGCTCTTTAGTTCCTCTTCACTTTCTGCCATTAAGAGTGGTCTCATCTGCCTATCTGAGGTTGTTGATGTTTCTCCTGGCAATCTTGATTCCAGTTTGTGAGGCATCCAGCTTAACATTTCACATGCTGTACTCTGCATAGAAGTTAAATAGCCAGGGTGACAATACACAGCTTTGGTGGTTGGTGGTTTAGTCGCTAAGTCGTGTCTGACTCTTGCGACCCCATGACTGTAGCTACCAGGCTCCTCTGTCCATGGAATTCTCCAGGCAAGAATACTGTAGTGGGTTGCCGTTTCCTTCTCTAATACAGCCTTGACATAGCTTAATTCCTGAAAAAATTAAAAGTGCTCACTCAGTGCCTTGATAGGGAATGAAATGATAGATATTTGATGCTTAAACTTTCCATTTAAACTTTAATAAAAGAAGCACAGTCATGGGAATTCTTTTCACAGCAAGGCTTACCAGTTATCAAGACTTATCTTTGTACTGGGGCAACCAAGGCCCAGTTGAGAGTTTCCACTTCGCAACCCACTCCAGTTTTCTTGCCTGGAGAATCCCATGGACAGAGGAGGCTGGCGGGCTACAGTTCATAGCGTTGAATAGAGTTGGACACAACTGAAGGGACTAAGCACTCTACTGTTAACATGATGAGGAGACCGTGGACACATCCCTACCCAACCCAGAGATGAGACTCTGTCAGTGGAAAAGTAGTCATCTAGGTTTATTCGTGGATATTTGTAATTGCTAAGTGAATTGAATAAAACTGTGTCTGATAAATAGCTTAAGCAGTTTTACTGTATATGTTTATAATATGCCTCTATCATACAGAAAATAACAGGTGTTATTAAAGAGAAAATTGCCATAGTTATTTAAATGCAGGAAAACATCATAGCTTGCCATGCCATACCCACCCCACCCCATCCCCCCCAAAAAAACAACTGCTTTGAAAAATAGCTAGTAAGAGAATTTCCATTGTAATTTCTTGTCAAAGTGTTCAGGCCAATAACATTAAAAGCAAGACCAGCTTAACCCTTAAATCAATTCATTGCCCATTTAGCTTGATTTTCTCTTCAAATGAAAAAAGAAAACCCTATAATGATATTTTAAATGACTAAAACCACATTTATCCATAACTGGTTCCTAATAAATGTTTAATCTTCCATTTCGACTTTGCGAATAGAATCAAAATAAAATCTCAGACTGGTGAAATGCTTTTCAAAAATTTTAAATAGATATTTTCTATTTTCTAAGTAACACAAAATCAGTGGGAGCTGCGCTTTTGTGTGCATATATGCACATGCTTGCTTACTTTTCCGCTAACTGTATTTCATTAATGTTTCTCATTTTCTAGAAATTAAGGAAAATCATTTGTGTTTTTTTTTTTAATTAGTCACAACTAATTGGTTGTCAGATTTTATGAGAGGTTTTCACTGACACAGCCAATCAGCATATAAAAAGCAAGTCAGATATATTTTTGAAAATAATTAAATCTGCTGTACAGCCACTCTGCCTTAATTACATGTTCACAATTAGGCAGGCCGTGTGTCAGGAGCCTCCCTGATTGCATTCTATGTATTATCACCTCATTTTCAGGCACATCTGTTGGAAGCAAGCCACCCTGTGCCTCACTTCTCCCCTATTTTACACCTAGAAAAGTGCTGAGGCAGAGTGCTAAGTATTATAAATTGTCTTGCTAAAATTCCTTGGGAAAAATCACAGGGACTTCACATATAATATAGTAAGTCCCCTGTATACAAACACGTTTGGTTTTAAGACCGTGATCCTACGTCTAATGAAGTTAGCTGAGGCGCTCACCTAACGCAATCAGATATATAATACTGCATTGTAATAGGTTTACAATACTTTTCACACTAATAAGACATAAAAAACAAAAACAAAAAATAAAGACAACACTTTTACTCTTACAGTAGAGAACCTTGAAAAGTGCAGTAGTACCAACTACATCCCCATTGCTTTTGCTCTGGCTTCCAGACATCCTGGACTTGGAATAAAGATGCTGCAGTCTTGTACTCTATACATTCCTGTTCAGTAAAGTACAACCACTTGTAGAGGATGAACACATCTGATAATGTACACCAGACAGGAGAACTAACACGTCATTTGTGATGTAAATACATGTTCATATCTTTGAAAGTTTGCACCTTGAAGATTCATATGTAGAGGATTTACAGTATAAACAAAGGGAGTCAAAATTTCTAGAATCAAAGTATTTATTGCTCTCCTCTGTGAGGGCCCCATCTCTGGGAATATGCTACCTTTAGGTCTAATTCCTTTTTTTTTTATTTTAATTTTGATTTTTATCATTTTTAATATAAATTTATTTTAATTATAGGCTAATTACTTTACAATATTGTATTGGTTTGGCTATACACCAGTATGAATCCACCACAGGTGTACATGTGTTCCCCATCCTAAATCCCCCTCCCACCTCCCTCCCCGTACCATCCCTCTGGGTCATCCCTCTAATTCCTTTTGAAATGACTCTAGAGAATGGGAAGATGTAGTGATTTTTCTGGTCTTGATTCTCAAAGCCAATGAAGTTTTCTTTTAGTTCAGTTTTAAAAACATGAAATTGTTTCAAGTGATGCTCATGTTGTAGTTAGGAAAAATTCTGAAAAACTCTCTACTTCACCTTTCTTTTTTAAAGTTGACCCTAGAGAAGACAAAGGAGATAAGTCAGGTGTGAAATATTAACATCTGTTGTTGTTCAGTCCCTAAGTTGAGTTTGACTCTTTGTGACCCCATGGACTGTAGCCCATCAGGCTCCTCTGTCCACAGAATTCTCCAAGTAAGAGTACTAGAATAGGTTGCCATTCCCTTCTCCAGGGGATCGTCCCAATCCAGGGATCGAACCAGGGTCTGCTTCACTGCAGGCAGATTCTTTACTGTCTGAGCCACAGGGAGGTCCTGGAATTTGCTCAAATTCATGTCCATCGAGTCGGTGATGCCATCCAGCCATCTCATCCTCTGCTCCCCTCTCTTCCTTTTGCCTTCCATCTTTCCTAGCATCAGGGTCTTTTCCAATGAGTCAGTTCTTTGCATCAGGTGGCCAAAGTATTGGAGCTTGAGCTTCAGCATCAGTTCTTCCAATGAATATTCAGGACTGCTTTCCTCTAGGATTGACTGGTTTGATCTCTTTGCAGTCCAAGGGACTCTCTAGAGTCTTCTCCAACACTAGAGTTCAAAAGCATCGATTCTTCGATGCTCAGTCTTTTTATGGTCCAATGCTCATGTCCATACATGACTGCTGGAGAAACCATAGCTTTGACTAGATGGACCTTTGTCGGCAAAGTAATGTCTCTGCTTTTTAATAAGTTGTCTAGGTTTGTTCTTTTAACTTTTCTTCCAAGAAGGAAGCATCTTTTAATTTCATTAATATCTGCACATGCAATTAAAGAATTAGTTTTATTACTTTGGGAGTTAATAAGTCTGTGTTTTAAATGTGTTCAAAGAAAACACGTCTGATTTAGCTGTTTTTCAGTCGCTATGAGCATAAAATTGGATGTCTAGTAGAGAAGGTGATGCAGTGGTAGAGAATCTGCCTGCCAAGCAGGAGATACAAGAGATCGATTTGATCCATGGATCAGGAAGATCCCCTGGAGGAAGAAAGGGCAACCCACTCCAGTAATCTTGCCTGGAAAATTCCATGTACAGAAGAGCCTGGTAGGCTATAATCTATGTGGTCACAGAGTCGAACATGACTGAGCACACACACACACACACACACACATGCGCAAGCACACACATACACACACAGAATGTGCTTCATGGAGTAGATTAAGTATACAGTCATTATATTTGGAATGCTGCTTAGCGTGGCTGCATTGTAGAATCATGAAATGTGAGGAAGAAATTCACTTAGGTGAATAAAGTGAAAGTGAAAGTGAAGTCGCTCAGTCGTGTCCTACTCTTTGCGACCCCATGGACGGTAACCTACCAGGCTCCGCGGTCCTTGGGATTTTCCAGGCAAGAATACTGGAGTGGGCTGCCGTTTCCTTCTCCAGGGGATCTTCCCAACCCAGGGATCAAACCCGGGTCTCCTGCATTGCAGACAGACGCTTTACCGTCTGAGCCACTACGGAAGCCCTAGGTGAATAAAGAGGTGAGGAATGATTTTCATTTCTATGCAACAATATGCACAGAAGGGTGGCGTTGTACCATTTTCATGTATAAGTAAATGAGACACAAGCTCATAGGAAGGGGAGAGGCCCAGAGGGGTGGTGTTGCCCTCACAGTAATGCTGGTGACTTCAGCGGGTTTCCAGATTGCTTGTGTTTTGCTCAGCTGGAGACTGTATGGACTATGTGGGCTGGGGGGGAACAGACTTGTGTCAGTAGCCAGCGCAGTGGCTTGTGTTCCTGCCCTGTCCTTCACTTGCCTGTGGCCTCATAAATTGTTCTGCCCCTCATCAGCTGCCTCCTTCCTTCCAGGATGCCCGATATGTGTCCTGTCGGCCTCTGGGAGGGAGTAGCTAGTCATGATGACCCCTGCCCCTCTCCCCAACCCAAATTCTAACCAAGCTCCAAGTCTCTGCTATAGGTGAATTAGGACGATGCTTATGTTGTCATAATTTATTGTTTGTACCAGTGAATGTGGTTCTGGCTTTATTGTGCATTTCAAAAAACAGAAGGAAGTTATAGTTATATAGCATTATTTAAATTATTTTTTGGCCTTTCCACCCGGTACTGAAGAATGTTGGTCTTGGGTATGTTTCATGTTTCTGAGCAAGGCTTTCCTTTGCTCCCATGAACTTTCCTTACTTTTTATTCAATGAATCTATTTTATTTATTTTTTCCCCATGATCTTTCTACCGTAAGTGGCTTCTGTCACAGAAGTTTCTGTAAGAAGAGCTAAAATTGAATGTAACAGCTTTAAGATCATTTTCTTTTCTAGATGAATAGACATTGTTAATTCTTTTCTGAAACAATATATTTGGTAGATTGACCAAAAAAGATTTCCTGTTGCATCAGAGAGAAAATATATAAATATTAATATTTTGAGAGTGTTCTGTCCTTGACCCAGTAGTATCTTTTGGGGCTAGTTATCCAAAGTCTTAATGGGGATTAGTCATGGTCTTCCTGGTGTACACACTTGTATATATTGTTGCTTTAAAATTCTCCACTCAGTATAAGGAACATAATTCTGTAATATTAATGCATGCTAGCACTGGGTCCTACGTTAATAGCTTTCAGCAACAACAGAACCAGGTTTCTGCCATCAAAATCATATGCATTACATGTTTAGACATTTTTTAATTGAGATATGCTTGATTCACAATAGTTTGTTAGCTTCAGGTATACACTATGCTGTATACCAAGTTGTACACAAACTTTGTTGATTACATCCATACACAAATTATTTTTCAGATTCTTTTCCAGTATAGGTTATTGTGATATGTTGAATATAGTTTCATGTGCTATTCAATAGGTCTTTGCTGTTTATCTATTTTATAAACAGTAGTGTGTATACATTAATTCCACACTTCTAAGTTATTCTTTCCCCAACCTTTCCTCTTTGGTAAGTTCATTTTCTATATCTCTATTTCTGTTTTGTAAATAATTTCATTTATATTATTTTTTAGATTCCACATACAAGCGATACCATATAATAATTGTCTTTCTATGTCTGATTTACTTCGCTTAGCAAGATAATCACTAGGTCCATCCATGTTGCTACAAATGGCATTATTTTGTTCTTTTTATGGTTGAGGAATATTCCATTTTGTGTATGTACCATATCTATTTTACCTAGTCATCTGTCGTGGACACAGGTTGCTCCCATTTCTTGGTTATTGTAAATAGTGCTGCAATTAACACTGGGGTATAGACATGTTTTAATATGGAATGTATGTGAGAAATAATTTCTACAATGGTTCAAAATTCATCTTAACCATGCCTCCAGTGTTTAGAAAACAAAGTATGTGATACTTCTAAACATAGTCTCTATTTGTTATGCATAGAATTTAACTTAATGTAGGTGAGCCTGTGGGCTGACTCCATCAATCTCTAACATGTTATATGCTCCACAGAATTTAGATTTTTAAAGGGAGGGACTCTGGGAGAAGAGGATCAATAACCCCAAAAGGATTTCAGAAATGCTCTGTCTTCTCCTTCCATATTATTTTTCTTCCTATGGGTGAAGTTCCACCTAGATAAAAATAATATCCCCTTTTCTAAACAGGAACATAAACCTAAGCATGAGAAAATGCACTCCCTCTGAACTTCCCTCAAGTTTGCATCCCAGTGGTTAACTGCATCTATCATATTTATTTGACCTTCATAAACACACTTAAAATCTTTTTGGTTGGTTAGATAAGAACATAAACACTTTAGTTGATGAAGTTATTAATAAGCTATTCTCAATCAACATTTTATAAATATTTGTGACCATCATCATCATCAATATGATCATTCTAAATTGATTACTATGCCAGGCACTTGGTGCATTTTGCATGCATTATCTATTTAACCCTCATAACAACCCAAGGAAATTTCATGTTGAGAAATGGTCCTAGTCCACATCAGGAATGGATGACTGAGTTGGAGTTCAAACTCAGAGCTGACTGGCCTTTCTCACACTACATTCTTCCTTAAAATTATTGGTACATCTTGACTTTGTTGTTGTTTAGTTGCTAAGTTGTGTCCAACTCTTTTTTGACCCTATGGACTATAGTACACCAGGCTCCTCTGTCTATGGGATTTCCCAGACATGAATACTGGAGTGGGTTGGCATTTCCTTTTCCAGGCGATCATCCCAACCCAGGGGTTGAACCCAGCTCTCTTCCTTAGCAGGTGAATACTTTGAAAGTGAAAGTTGCTCAATTGTGTCCAACTCTTTGCAACCCCATGGACTATACAATCCGTGGGATTTTCCAGGCCAGAATACCAGAGTGGATAGCTGTTCCCTTCTCCAGGGGATCTTTCCAGCCCAGGGACTGAATCCAGCTCTCTTCCTTGGTAGGTGAATACTTTGAAAGTGAAAGTGAAAGTTGCTCAATCACGTCCAACTCTTTCCAGCCCCATAGACTATACAATCCATGGAATTCTCCAGGCCAGAATACCAGAGTGGGTAGCTGTTCCCTTCTCCAGGGGATCTTCTCAACCCAGGGATTGAACCTAGGTCTTCTGCACTGCAGGCGGATGCTTTACCGGCTGAGCCACCATGGAAGCCTACCACTGAGCATATCTTGACTAGGGCTTCCCAGGTAGCACTAGTGGTAAAGAACCCACCTGCCAATGCAGGAGATGCAAGAGATATGGATTTGATTCCTGGGTCAGGAAGATCCCCTGGAGAAGGGAGCAACAACTTACTCCAGTATTCTTGTCTGGAGAATCCCATGGACAGAGGAGTCTGGTGGGCCACAGTCCATAGGGTCACAAAGAGTCAGACTTGACAGAAGTGACTTATCTTGCATGCACATATCTTTACTGAGTGCCTTCAAATGGAGATGCTCCCATAGAAATACAGGGATGTTTTCAATAATGTTCCTTCTCCTGTGAGGTTTCCAGTCTAGGTGGTGAGTGAAGCAGAATTTACACAAAGATGAACCATGATGGGGGAATAAAGTAGCCTAGAGCATTAAATAATTAATAATATACAAGCAGTTTGCATCCCTTACACAATGAGGAATGGAATGAAAGGCCAAGGAAACTTGAAACTACCCAAACTGCATAGGTGGAGTTTTGCTTGCAAAAGTAAGCACATTTATTAAGGTACATGTTGGTAATTCAACTGAAGACAATGTAATTCAAATAGTAACTAGACCAAGAAGAAGGTGACAGAAAGTGCCCGACTTTACAGTCATTGGCAAGGGGTAGGGGCCAGTCCCATTCCAGGAGAAGCCTCCCTGCCACGTCTAATTAGAGTTTTACCATAGAAAGCATCTCACTGGCCCAGTTAACCCTGAAAGATGGGATGTACCACCCTTGCGGCCTTCTGCAGGGCACTGATCTGAATATTAAGACACAAGTCAAGGCAGAGTTTGAAGGGTTAAACACAAAAACTCAGGAGAGCGCCGGAAGGACTGACTGAAGTGCTCCCGCCCCAGGAAAGGAAAATGTGACTTCATTGCTCACAGCCGGCTGGATGAGAGTGGACGCCTCGCTGCTAGAGAAGCTTCTGAGAGTCTCAGATGCTCTGCACAATCCAGGATGGAGGACAGGAGCTGTCTGTTTGGGATGATGGGCGATATTGTTTTTTGCAGAACTGCCTATCTTCAAATGATCTTGAGAGCCTGCAGAATGTCTTTGCAGGTTGTTGGGCCCCTTACTGTTGACTCACCTGCTCTGGTGTCTGCAGGAGCCAGGCTTCCTGGGGGTCTCCTCGCAGGGACTCTCAGAGGACATGTCATGAGTGATGTTTCCCTTTGTCTCTGACAGACTTGGACCCCCCTTCTCACGCACAGGCACATGTGTATGCAAACTCACACACTGTCCCCCACTCCATCCCTGCCTGCACAAGCCTTAAGGTCATCATTATTTATTATGTCTGGGGGAATGCTGCCATCGCCCGTGACAACCATGATTAATGATAATGTGCAAACCTGAGGTAATTTGCTGACATATTAGATCTTTGTGAGGCACCAGAATGGAAGCAGCATTTTTCAAACTCTACTCTGCCGGAGCCCCAGGGGCTGTGCTGGCTGCCGGCGGGAGGGGAGGGCAGCAGCTCCCGAAGCTGCTGCTCCATTTTTAGTTACGTGTTTATTTGTTTATCATTATTGTTAATTTTTTAGATGAACAGTAAATGTGTTCTACTAAGAAAAATGTTAGAAAACAATGAGATAGAAGAGTCTGTGCTGAAAGGGGCATACCAAGGGTATTCTTAGACCATTTTCTGGAACCTTCTAGATCTGTCTTTATGTGTTTTTAGTTTGATAATTATCTATATTTGTTTGCATGTAGTTTGTTATTTAGTTGCTCAGTTGTGTCCAATGCTTTGCAACTCCATGAGTTGTAGCCCACCAGGCTCCTCTACCCATGGGATAGGTGAGAATGCTAGAGTGGGTTGCTATTTCCTCCTCCAGGGAATAGTCCCCACCCAGGGATAAAACCCACATCTCTTGCATTGACAGGCAGATTCTTTACCACCAAGCCACCTTGAATCTACCCCTTCATTTATAGTTACTGATTTATTTTCAGGGGTAGATACCCAGTAAGCTTCATAAGGAATTCCAATATTTATCACCTTCACATTGCACATTTGATATAACCTTAATCATCATCCAAAAGGAATATGTCCCTCTCGGGCTTCCCTCATAGCTCAGTTGATAAAGAATTCACCTGCAATGCAGGAGACCCTGGTTCAATTCCGGGGTTGGGAAGATCCGCTGGAGAAGGAATAGGCTATCCACCCCAGTATTCTTAGGCTTCCCTTGTGGCTCAGCTGGTAAAGAATTCTCCTGCAATGTGGGAGACATTAGTTCGATCCCTGGGTTGGGAAGATCCCCTGGAGAAGGGAAAGGCTACCCATTCCAGTATTCTGGTCTGGAGAATTTCATTGACTATATAGTCCATGGGGTCGCAAAGAGTCGGACACAGCTGAGCAACTTTCACTTTCACTTCCCTGCATGCAGGTCAAGAGGTCTTTCTATTTCAGTCTGGCCAATAAGTTCATAGCCATTAACTGAGAGAGCCTGGCAGTTCTTGCCAGAATATAAACTGAGTGACGATGGCTGCTTTTTAGCAAGGTCTCTGCCAGTTTGGTGAATTGCCTCTTGATTCCTCCCAAATGGCACTGATGTTTCTGATCAAATAAATTTGTGCTGCATGTGAACTGTCTTGTTTGCTGGGAAGTAAGTTCACAGCCCACCAACAGGGCTGACCTGGACGACCTCTGCAACTAAAATATCAAGGCTCTTCTGTGTGTGTGCTAATGAGCCCGGGAAGCTGTGCTTTCTCTTCTTTCCTGCTTCATGGAGATGCACGCTGCTCTGCAGCAAGCTTCTGCATTGTGCACACAGATCCAGGGAGAGGAAGCATTCCCAAATTCTTGGAGACAGATTAGGAGACACACAGAGTAACTGTTTTGAGCAATGAGTACCAGTCACTCTTTTTTTTTAACAAAAAACCACTTTAACACAACTTTAGAAATAAACCACCTCCTCTGAAAGAAACTCACACATGAAACAGACCAAATCAACTATTCATGTGTTTGATTTTGAACTCTGCAGTATCAGTCTTGATTCTCTAAGTTCCCATGTGTGTGTGTTTGGAGCGGGGGGTACAAATTCGCTTCAGTCGCATCTGACTCTTTGTGATCTCATGAGCTGTAGCCCACCAGGCTCCTCTGTCCATGGGAATCCTCCAGGCAAAAATACTGGAGTGGGTTGCCATGCTCTCCTCCAGGGGAGCTTCATGACCCAGGGGTCGAACCTGTGTCTCTTAAGTCTCCTGCATTGGCAGGCAAGTTCTTTACCACTAGCACCACCTAGTAATTAACAATCCAAGATAAAATTATTTCAAAATGAAGTTTTATCCCTCTCTCTCTCTTTTTTTCCTTTTAGGAAACAGTATGGCCAGTACCACAAGATGCATGTGTATCTCTATTTAACTGAAACAAATTTATGACAATTAGAACTGGTAGATTGAAAGATGATTATTTCCCAAAAGTTTTCTTCAGTTTTAAAAAGTGATTTATTCAGGATAACTTTAAATAACTCTTCCTGAATTTAAAATATGATTCAATATGAAAAAAATAACTTCACAGCCATCTCCTCAGGAACATGTGTTTTGAGATGTGATGTAATCTTATGTTCTAAATTTAAGAATTGAAGGGTGAAGTGTCCCCATTCTCCATATTTATGCACAGACACACCATGTCTTTGATACTTTGTCTAAGTGACAAATAGATGTCACTTTGTCTAAGTGACATCACAGAACTAAAAGCTGCCACAGTGAGACCGGGGTCAGAGCGTGAGTTCCAGACCAGCTTCATCACTGCACAGTCTCTTCACTGCTCCCATGTTTCCCTCCTGGTAGAATGATGGAGCAGGACTTCTCCCTCTCAGCAAAGGTCTGATGTGGTTACAGCTTCATGGAGGGTGGAGCTGAGTTACTAAGAGTAAAGGCTGGCTCCACAGCTACTCAGCCTTGTGCCCTTGGGCAGGTGGTCTACAGTGTAAACTCAGTGCCAGGGTTCCCAGCCTCCAGGATCTAATGCCTGATGATCTGAGATTGAAATGATATAATAATAGAAATAAAATGCACAATAAATGGAATGCTCTTGAATCATCCTGAAAACATCCTCCTCCCATCCCACCATCAGTGGAAAAATTGTCTTCCATAAAACCAGTCCCTGGTGCCAAAAGAGCTGGGCGTTGCTGGCATGGTTCATCTCCATTGCCCATTTCTCCATCAATGAAGCAAGGGAAAACCAGAGCCCTGCTGATCAGGCCGCTGTGGGGGATTCAATGATTTTATCCCTGCCAATCACTTAGAATTGGGACCTTAGTACCACTCCATGCATACTTTGCTATATTTTCTTTTTTTTTTTAAGCCCTGGGGGAAGAATCACAGTAAATCTAATGTCATTTCTGTCCCTAACCAGCTGGTACCCAAAGAGGTAGATTCTCCTCAACTGTGAAATGAGGGAAGATCCAAAACCATCCTGACCTTATTAATCAGCTTGCCTCTGCCTAATGGGAGCTCCTTTCTCTGGTTTGTAAACTGCCTATTTTCTCTGCTTATGAAGTCAGAACTTAAGGGGTAAAGTGCTGCCCAGTAGTAAATAATTAAGCAAATATATTTGTGCTAAAATATACAACAAAAATTTCAAATAATAACCTAAGTTGATATATTTTAAAATTCTATAGACATTCAGTTAACCTAAAAAAAAAAAAAAAAAAAACCTGAACTTTAAATAATTATAAAGAGAAACTAAAGCATTTCCTTGGATAGGATAACTTGCTACTAAGTGATCAGAATTTGTGTTGATGACAGTGAACCTCTGAAAAGAAAGTTGCCAGGGATGGATGTTTCCCAGTTACACCTTACCCCCTATGATGCATTAAGGGGCGAAAACACCAGAAAAGAAATGGCTAGAGAAAACCAAATATGACGACTAGAGTCTAGGTATGAAAACCCATAAAATATCGATAATGAAAATAAAGTTGCTAAACAAAACCAAAATGACTCAATATTTTTTTTTCCCCTTTGTATATATAGCATTCCAAGCCTGCCAGTTTAAGACTCTGATTTCTTTGTTGCTGCTGCTGCTGCTAAGTCGCTTCCGTCGTGTCCGACTCTGCGTGACCCCATAGACGGTAGCCCACCAGGCTCCTCCGTCCCTGGGATTCTCCAGGCAAGAGCACTGGAGTGAGTTGCCATTTCCTTCTCCGGATTTCTTTGTTAGCCTTGAATTAATTATATTGATTTATCACACAACACTGATCAAACTTCATGACTCCGAGTAACCTTAGTACTGTGTTTGGAATGTGAACAACACCTCCTCACCAAAAAAAGAAAAAGAAAGAAGCACATGAATGGGAAATTGAGCTTCAGTGTTACTTTGAAGTTGACCCATTGGAGATGGGGTGGTATAAAGCTCTCAAACCAACTTCAGCAAGCAAATCTTTCCCAGGTGAGGAAGCCACGAAATAGCACAGGTGCTCTGAGGTGATACTGTTGTAAGCCTACCCCTGTCATCCACTGCAGGATTCAAGGCTCTTGGATATTCTCCTTGCATTCCTTCTTCCTGTAAAGCAGACTTTAGGAAAAGAGTGATTGGCCAGGTGGCAGTGGTCAGGCTCTCTCGCCCCATATTTTGTGAGTAATGATTATGTAACAGCTGAGATCACTTACAGCACTGAGCATGCGTGTCACGAGGTGCTCACTTGGCCATGGCTACTTTTGATCTGTAAGCATTATAGGGTCCACCTGGAAAGCCCTTGCTGGTGTGTTGGGGTGTGTAATGTTAGGTCTGTTGCTGCCATGGCCACCACCAGAGAATAAACACATCTGCAGCTCCTACAACTCCTCACATTTTCTTCCAGCCTCTAAGCTCGTGCCTTGCCTACCCTGGGTTTGGCCAACAGTGTCGTACAGCAAGACAGTTGGCATTGTCAGCCGGATTCCCAGCAGGTGGAGGAGCCTGAGGCTCCAATGGATGGAGGAAGCCAGTGGCCACTGCATAGCATGTGGAACCCAGTGACTGAGGGCCTCTCTGGGCCCCTGTGGAAGACTGGGAGGCAGTGGATGGGTCCCAGGATAGCATTGAAAAGGTGTTAGAGGCAGTGAGCTCCCCTTTGCCGAACAAGGCAGCCCTGACTGCTGCTGGCACCGTGGGCTGGATTCTTCTGATGGCCCTGAAGGTGAATATGGATCAAGCCCTACGCAATGCAGTGCAATGTGCAGAGATGCTTGGAAGAACTAGCTCAACGTATAGTGGTATTAGAGCAAGAACTGCATGACCCTGAGGAACCCAGCATCTCTGATGGTGAGGTGGTAAGGGAACATTATGAGACTAATGAACATTGTAAGACTGTGGGGCCCTGCTTGTTAGCAAGGCCCGTTGTGCAGCAGAAGGACAGGGCCGAGGAGGCGTGGATGCTCTGGGAGGCCAAAGAGAAGAGGAACGGGACAGACTCTGCAGTCAGGATGAAGTGCACGAAGGCCGGCAAAGTGCAAGGACTAACCCCAGTGGAGAGAGAGAAAAAGGCGAAAAAGAAAGGGAAACCATAGAGCTGGGTCAGGGCCTGCCGAACCCATCCCTGTGGAGCCCTGAGGAGTCCACTGAGACTGCAGAGAGCCAGAAATGTCGCTCAGGATGGCAGGTGAAGTGCAGAAAATACAAGGACCTGGGCTTCAGAGTGGTGGACAATGACAGGGAAACCATCACTGTGCTTGGAGCCAGCCAGCCATCCTTTGAGCTTCTACTTTGGCCTGATGAGTGGAGGGGAGAAGGCAGTGGCACCCCACTTCAGTACTCTTGCCTGGAAAACCCCATGGATGGAGGAGCCTGGTGCGCTGCAGTCCATGGGGTCGCTAGGAGTCGGACACAACTGAGTGACTTCACTTTCACTTTTCACTTTCATGCATTGGAGAAGGAAATGGCAACCCTCTCCAGTGTTCTTGCCTGGAGAATCCCATGGATGGGGGAGCCTGGTGGGCTGCCGCCTATGGGGTCGCACAGTTGGACACGACTGAAGCGACTTAGCAGCAGCGGCAGCAATGAGTGGAGGATCCTCCAGAAGATGACGCATGCCTTACAGGCGGCATGCGAGACACCATTTTGAAAACTCCCTGTCCACCTCTTTTGATTCCTTAACTGCTACCTCGATGCTGGCAAGCTTAGGAGAAGTAGAGGGATGGCAGCAGGCAGAGGGGATTCGCCGTGTGAAGATCCCAAAGCAGGGCCAAGCTGGGGAAGGCCCCTACCAGGTAAGGAGAATGCAAACGCGGGCTGATGTGCTGACAGTGGGAGCTGACAGAAACGAAACTGATGAAACAGCCCAGCGCTCTGCTCCTGGAGCAATGGAGGCAAGAGCAGCAGTTTACCAAGTGTGGGAAGCCACCCACAGCAAGAGATACAGACAGTCCAGTTAGAAGGTTACGTGGCGCCCACGATGTTCCTTCGGATGCGCTTTCATGCTTTGAAATACTGTAAAGGCTGTGTCCTTACGCTTGGAAATTGTATGGCTCTCTGTGTGGAGGTGGGCTTCCCTGGTGGCTCAGAGGTTAAAGCATCTGCCTCCAATGCGGGAGACCTGGGTTCGATCCCTGGGTTGGGAAGAACCCCTGGAGAAGGAAATGGCAACCCACTCCAGTATTTTTGCCTGGAGAATCCCATGGACGGAGGAGCCTGGTGGGTTGCAGTCCATGGGGTCACAAAGAGTCGGACACGACTGAGTGACTTTACTTACTTTTACTGTGTGGAGGTAAACTGTAAAGTCTGTGTCTCATGCTGTGCTGCTAACCTTGTTCTCTTGCAGATTTAGAACAATGTGAACCAGAGCTTATAAAGCATTTGGAATCACGTGGGTGGGCTGTGAACGCCTCAAAAATCCCCCCTTTCAGGGGGTGGGCCTGGCACCTGTGGAGGGTTTAAATCCCACAGGGGTGGAGTTGCCTGTGGGGAGGCTCTTCTGCAATCTCACAAGGACAGACTGTGGACTGGACTTGGCCTTGGGGGGTAAAGGCACTCCACATGTGGTGGGTGGCTCTTCTTTTCCCATGAGGGCAAGGACTGCAACATGAGTGCCAGGTGATACCTGGCACTGGGTTTTGCTGTGTGTTGGGGATGTAACTATTTGTTTTTGTAGCATCTACTGCCGTTGCAAGATGTAAATCCAAGGGTCAGTGTTACTCGCCAAGGAAATGTCACAGAAGATGGACTAGACATAGCTTGTGAGGTGAGAGAACCTGAAGGGGATGGGACACAGGGAAAAAGCAATTGGCCAGCTGGTGTTGGTCAGTCTATCTCACCCCACGTTTTGTAAAGAATGATTATGTAACAGATCACTTATAGAGCTGAGCATGCGCGTCATGAGGTACTCGCTTGGCCACCGGCTACTTTTGTTCAGTAAGCACAAATAAGCTCCATCTAGAAAGCCCTTGCGGGTGTGTTGGGCTGTGTTACATTACGTCTGCTGCGGCCACCGCCCCCGCCCCCACCATTAGGGAATAAACGCATCTGCAGCGCCTATGGCTGCTCACACTTTCTTCTGGCCTCTTAGCTGGCACCTTGCCTCCCCTGGGGTTAGTGAACAGTGAGCTACAGCAAGACAGACACATGAAGCTAATGGCCTAATAGAGTTCCTGGTTAGTCATATTTACTAAATTTTTATTGTTTGAGCAGCTTTCTGTACTGTATAAGGATACAGAATTTTTCCTTTTGTGGCCAAACCTGAAATAAACAAAATATATAACTTCATTATTTTATGAGTTATAACATTTATAGTAAGTATGTCATTGTTAGGTAAAAGACAAAAGATAGATGTCCTACAAAATATTCAGGAAACAAGAATGATTTTTAAAAAGTGAGAAACCCCTATAAGCCTATGCTCCAGAGATGAACAATTTTAAACTTGTTGGAGTAGATTTAGCTAAATTTTTCTCCTATGGTAATATAAGATTATGCTTTTTTTCCTCTACTGAACCTCTTTTTAAAAAATATTTGTGTCTTATTTGTTTGGCTGGGCTGGGTCTTAGTTGCAGCATGTGGGATCTAACTCCCTGACCAGGGATCAAACCCAGGCCTCCTGAATTGGGACTGTGGAGTCTTAGCTACGGAACCACCAGGGAACTCCTTGAACCTATTAAAACACTTCTGCATAGCATATATTTGCCTCATTGGCACTTTTAATCAAACATTATATGTAAATAATTTTAATCCCTCCATTTCCCTCCACAAAGGCCATCCCTTGCGTCAGTTTTTACTAGTCCTTTTGCTATTCACTTTACTAAAGCTCTTTAATTTTAAATTTACTTTAAAATTATTGCCTCCTTTAAATTTCTTCCTACTTTAATAAGTTTCTAGGTCCTATTCATGTATCTACTGATTTCGTGTTACAATAGATCAGAAACTTAGTCAGATATCCTGTATTCCCATGTACTTGTCTCAGTTTTTAGTCAAATCCATTATAACCATTTAAATACCATGAACCACTGAGGCAGGTAGTGTACTATAATCACATTTTCCCTTTTTGCCAGTTTTTTAAATTATTATTTTGGGGGGTAGAGTTGTTTGCAATGTTGTGTTAATTTCTATTGTACAGCAAAGTGAATCAGCTGTACATAAAAAAATACTCCCTCTTTCTTTGATTTCCTTCCCATTTAGTTGTCAGCATTGATTAGAGTTCCCTGCGCTATACAGTAGGTTCTCATTTGTTAGTTATTTCTTTCTTTTTTTTTTTTTTTTCAGTTATTTCTTATAGCATCAATAGTATGGGTTTCCCAGGTGGCACTAGTGGTAAAAGAACCCACTTTACCAGTGAAGGAGACACACGAAACAGTTCAGTCCCTGGGTTGGGAAGATCCCCTGGAGGAGGGCATGGCAACCCGCTCCAGTGTTCTTGCCTGGAGAATCCCACGGACAGAGGGCCTTGGGCGGAGAAGGCAATGGCGCCCCACTCCAGTACTCTTGCCTGGAAAATCCCATGGATGGAGGAGCCTGGAAGGCTGCAGTCCATGGGATCGCTGAGGGTCGGACACGACTGAGCGACTTCTCTTTCACTTTTCACTTTCTTGCATTGGAGAAGGCAATGGCAACCCACTCCAGTGTTCTTGCCTGGAGAATCCCAGGGACGGGGAGCCTGGTGGGCTGCCGTCTATGGGGTCACACAGAGTCGGACACGACTGAAGTGACTTAGCAGCAGCAGCAGCAGAGGGCCTTGGGGGCCTGGTCTATGGTCCATAGGGTGGCAAAGAGCTGGACACGACTGAAGCGACTTAGCACGCGTGCACCGGTCAACGGTGTGTATATGCTAATCTCAGCCCTCTTCCTCTTCTGTGTGTCCATACGTTTGTTTCCACATCTGTGTCTCTATCTCTGTTTTGCAAATAAGGTCACTGATACCTTTTTTCTAGATTCCGCATATATGGGTTATTTTATGATATTTGTTTTTCTCCATCTGCCTTACTTCATTTTGTATGACAGTCTGGGTCCATCCACCATTTTTGCTTTAAACAGCTAAGACTTCCACACTTCGCAGCTCAGAACAGTGTTCTACACAGTCCTGCGTGCCAGGTAACTTGTCAGTTCTAGAGCTCCGCCCCCCTCCCCCGGCTGCCAGTCTGAAGTGGCCACCCTCTGCATAGCCCCAGGCCCTCTGTGTGGCTCTCACTGTTCCTCACATTTCTCCCTGGTGTTGGCTTTCCCAAGGCCTATATCTTCCTCTGAGTTCTCCTTCTTCCTCTTCCATCCAGTCCCTTCTGAGAAAGGGTGCCTGAGATCTACATTCATAGGGCGGGAAGGAGAGGGTGGGGCAAATTGAGAGTATCATTGACATATATATATATATATAGTACCATGTGTAAAATAGACAGCTAGTGGGAAGCTGCTGTAGAGTGCAGGGATCTCAGCTCAGTGCTCTGTGATGACCTAGAGGGGTGGGGTGGGGGTGGGGTAGGAGGGAGGTCCAAGAGGGAGGGGATC
>SJYT01056541.1:252257-269957 GCA_006410635.1 Cephalophus harveyi
GCTGTAGAGTGCAGGGATCTCAGCTCAGTGCTCTGTGATGACCTAGAGGGGTGGGGTGGGGGTGGGGTAGGAGGGAGGTCCAAGAGGGAGGGGATATGTGTATACATACAGCTGATTTTGGAGAAAATGGTATTTGTTTTCTTCTTGTTTCTCTTCTCTCTTCCTCTTCATCCTTTCTTTCTCAGTCTCTTTCTGTGTCTGATATGTAATTGTATTTTTAACTAGTTTCCTACTCTTGGGGCTTTCATCTTATCCCTTCATTTTCATTATTATAAACATTGCTGGTAAAAAAGTCCAATATTTGAGCATATCTCTTTGCACACACATTTTACAATATGCCATCATTTTCCAAATTGCCCTCCAAAATATAAATTTCAAGTCTAGCAAGTTTGTGTAAGAGTAATGGCTCTTCTCTTACCCTTTTCAGCATTGAGCACTATCTCTTTAATCGTTTTCAGTTTGACAGGCAAATTAATTTCATGCCATCTTTCATTCTTCTGAATATATGCCTTTGGAAAGAATATATTTCTGAAAGAGCATTCATTCTTTCACATAAATGGTTATATGACAATTCCTACTGATAAAGACAAATGGTAAAAAATTTAAATAAATTTGTGGATAAAGATCAATTAAATATTTAAGTAATTATGAATTCCCTGTGGCTCAGTGGGAAAGAATCTGCCTGCAATGCAAGAGATGCAGGAGACATGAGTTCGATCCCTGGGTCAGGAAGATCCACTGGAGGATTAAATGGTGATCCGCTCCAATATTTGCCTGGGAAATCCCATGGACAGAGGAGCCCGGCAGGCTACACTCCATGGGGTCGCAGTGTCAGACACAACTGAGCGACTAAGCATAGCACAGCACAATTATGAATTAAATGCACGTGTATGTGTGTACAGAAATAGTATGTTAGGTTAAGAAACATATCAAAAAAATCTGTGTCTTTGTGTCAATAACATCTTACATTTAAACTTGAATGTTGTTTTCTATCCCCTTTATTAATTTTTTTAATGCAGGTAAAGTACCAATGACCAAAATGTGAGAGCCCCCTGGTGGTGAAAGTGGTGAAAGTGCCTTTAGACACAGACTAGTATATTTATCCTTGGCTTAAATTCTAAATCCATGAGGTCTAGGTATTTTAAATTTCCTGGAAATATAGGGGGCAAAGTTAATTAAAAGATTAATGACATTAACTTAAAAATTTAAAGTTTTCAAATGTAACTTCATTAGGGAAAATTATGATTTTTGGAGGTGATAAAGAGCTAAGTTCAATTGAGTTCTTATGAGTGTCCCTGGAAACCACAGAAATCAAACCTATATGTCAGGTCACAGAGGAATTATGATGTGCTTGGAGCCTTGATGACCACTCTCAGCAATTTTAAAGCCCTTTGAGAGGGTTTCCAAGAAATTGCTGTCATTTTGCCTTGAAGAAAGTGAGGATATGCAAGCTGGAGAAGATAGGAAGTGTGTCAGTTATTTGCAAGGGTCAGAAGGGCTTTATAATAGTGATATTTGTAATAGTGTAATATCTGTAATAGTGTAATATTTGTGCAAGTATTTGTACAAATAATTGTACAAGTAGTATAATATTTGTAATAGTGGTTCCCTTCCACACCTGGACAGCAAAGGCATAAACAGAAGCTGAGGGTAGGGAGAGCAGTTTCAGGTCCGTATAAGGAGGAACTTACAATTTTTTATTAATTTTTATTAGAGTGTAGTTGCTTTACAATGTTCTGTTAGTTTCCACTGTACAGAAGTCAATGAGCTATATGTATGCATATAGCCTCTATTTTTTGGATTTCCTTCCCATTTAGGTCATCACAGAGCACTGAGTGGAGTTCCCTGTGCTATGAAGTAGGTTTTCATCAGTTAGCTATTTTATACATAGTATCAGTAGTGTATAGATGTCAATCCCAATTGCCAATTCATCTCCCTCTTTTCCCCAATTTTTGTTCTCTATATCTCTGTTACTGTTTTGCAAAACACATCATGTATCCCATGTTTCTAAATTCCACATATATGCGTTAATATATTAAATTTGTTTTTCTCTTTCTGGCTTACTTCATGCTGTATGACACTCTTTAGGTCCATTCATGTCTCTTCATGTAACCTCATTTCATTCCTTTTTTATGGTTGGCTAATATTCCATAGAACTTACTATTAAAAACGTTATTTTAAAAATGGAGAGGGCTGCCCTGTGAGGTAGTGAGTTCCCCATCTCTGTGAGCATTCAAGCATAAGGTGGAGACCTGCTGGTCAGAATCGCTACAGAGGGAATTCAGGCTTTCAGGGAATGGCATGAACTACAGTATACCCTTCTCATCCTCCAGCTCTGAAATTGTGTGTGTTTCTAATCAATAGTCATGTGGGAGATGGTGAGGACATTGGAGGCTGCTGTTTAAATCAGAGAGTTTCAAGAATGAAAGGTGGTGTCAGGGCAGAGGTGGCTTTAGGTTGGGGTGAGTGAATGTTATTTGTCTCAAGTCCCAGGAGGGTTTTGCCTTATTTCCAAAAGGACAAACGCACACTTGTGATCCCCAGCAACCCTCCAGCCATGAGCAGTGAATTTGGGCTCACAGATGGGGTGCTGCATATGTCTGTGGGATGCTGGCGTTTCTTTTTGAGCAACAGTTCCATTTATGTTGCACCCTTGTGACCACATCTGCATATTTCACAGTCTTTTTGAGATTTTTGCTGGCATGATTCTGCCACTCAAAACAGAAAGGACATGTTCCTCTTCTATTTTTATGCTTTAAAAAACAAACAGACCTTAGAATTTGACAATCTTGCAGAAAATATTGTTTTTTTTTTTAACACACATGCTTGTAATCAGACAAGTTGTCAGAAGAAAGGGTCATTTCCTTACTATTCAAGGCTCCTCTGTTATGCTCTTGGAAGACAGAATATAAGACACAGTTTCTAGCATTGATCTATATTGATTTGAATGGGTTATTTTCCTGATACTCACCTCCTACACTGGAACATGCTAATTCAATTGGCCTAGGGTGCATTGGGAGTTTTTATAAAAACCCTGGTGATTTCAACATTCTGTAAGTTGAGGGCCCCTGACCAGCCTCAACCAACAGCCACATGAGGATAATAGTTCTCAGACAAGCACCACTTCAGAATTACTTAGAAGGCTTATTAAATCGATTGTGGGCCACCATTCTCAGAGGAGCTGATTCCAGGTGTCTGAAAAGGAGTCCAAGAATTTGCTTTTGTAACCGGTTCTCAGATGACCCTACTGCTGGTGTGGGGATGACACGTGAGAAGCACTGGACTCAGCTGAGAGCAGCTCTGGTTCAGTTGCAGGTGGCGTGGCTGGAATCTCATTCAGTCCCTGTGTGACGTCTTACAGAAACATGCGGGAAGGGAATTCCAAGAGCAGTGAGGAGGTTTAAATCACACCCTGCTCCCTCCTGCCTTCTTCTCTGCCTCTGGTCCTTCTTCTCTTATTCACTGCACGAACTTCCTGTTGCTGCTTTAACAACTTCGTACAAACCTAAGTGACTTAAGACAACACAAAGTAACTGACTTACGGTTGTGGATGCCAGAAGTCCAGTGGGCTAAGTGGGTCTCACTGGGCTAAAATCAAGGAGTTGGCAGGGATGTGTCTCTTTCTGGAGGCTCCAGAGGAGAAACAGATTTCTTGCCTTTTATAGCTTCTATGGACTACTTGCTCAGGGCCCCTTGTGTCTTCAAAGCTGAAAATGGCTGGTCAAGTTTTTCTGACATCATTTCACGCAGACATTGACTCTCCCAGCTCTCACTGTCAATTTTAAGGATGCTTCTCGTTACGTTGGGCCTATCTGAATCATGCAGGTTAATCTTCCTACTTTAAGATCAGCTGATTTATCCACAGATTCTGCAGCTACAGATGTGAACATCTTTGGGAATGATGTTCGACTGTCACATCTTCCTAACTAGAGGGGCAGAATGCTTGAGTGTGAAGCCAGCACTACAACTACAGAGCTGGGTGGGTTGACCTGGGGCAGATTATTGAACTTCTCTAAACTGCTGAAAGTCCAGGACTTAATGTAATTACTCACAGTGTTAAGACGGGCTTAAATATTTCAGTATTTAATTAGATAGATGAATATGTGGATAGATAGATAAATAATGTCAGATCCTGGCAAAGGGATTTTAGAAAATCTCAGCTTATGATTGCTGTGTAATTGCCAGTGTTTTTATGAAGAGTTTTTATTAAGACTGCTTTGCCTCCAGTTACCCAGTTCCTCACTTCATAGGCAAACACTGTTACCAGTTCATTGGATAGTCTTTCAAAGATGTTCTATGCATTTTCAAACATATGCAAATATGTAATTTATTTGCACAAGCAGGAAACTATAACTTATGCTTTCCTGAGTAATACTTTAATTCACGTCCGATTCCTCTTTCTTTAAATGGCTGTATGGTTTCTGTTTCATCAGTATACTTCAATTTACTTAGCCAGAGCATTACGTGTTGTTCAGTTCTTTTAGAATTATGAACAAGGCTAAACTAATATTCTTAAAAGTTAATAAGCTTGAAGGTGCCCTGTATCTCTGTTACATAAATGCCAAGAAGTGAACCTTCCAAATCAAAGGTTAAAATTGTGTTGTATATTGTTAAATTATGTCTCCTGAGATCTTCTAACCACTTAATTTCCATCCGTGCTGTATGGGTATGTCCACACATTCCTGGCTGACTCATGTCATCAGCATTTTTGTTTCTGCCACTCTGATGGGTGAATTTCATAAGCATCTCTCATGAGTTAATAAAGCATCATTTCATATAGTCCTTCACACTCATATTTCCTTTTCAGTTAACCATCAATTTATATTCCTCATCCATTTTTCTTTTGAGTGGTTGATTTTTTCTTTAATAATTGATTTATAGGATCTCATCACCGTTTGACAAACTCTTTTTTCCATATTATGAACTATGGAATTTTTTTTTACTTTCTTTGCTTTTGCCTTACAAAAATATTTAGTTTATGTGGCTGAATCCATGAACTGTTTTATGACATCACACTGTTGTATAGTACTTAGAAAGACATCACTCATTTTAGGTTATATGACACCTTTTATCCATTTTTCTTCTAACTACATTATTTTGTGTTGTTTAAATCCCTGGAACTTGTTTTAATTGATGAGTTGGGTAGTATGCACTTTCATTTGTTTCCCCCAGAAGTTCTAGTTATCTTAACACCATTTATTGAAGAATTGATTTTCTTTCTATTGATAGCCAATGTTATTCTTGTCACACACTGAATTTTTAAAAATTTGTCTTCTGGTCTCTCTTTTCTGTTCTGTTCTGCTGTCTATTCATGCACCCTGCTACATTCTTGAAATCTGTTTAAATATCTGGTACATCTATTTCTGCCTTATTTACTAATTTTTTGAAGTTTTTTTTTTTCTGGATGATTTTGCATGTTTGCCTTAGAATCAGATTATCTAAGAAAGTATCTGTTTGGTATTTCATTATTGTGGCTGAATGTATCGATTAATTCAAGAAGTGCCCTTCTTAGGGTATTAATAGTTCTTATATTAAATAGGATCTGCCATTCCACTTATTCAAATGTCCTTTTGTATATCTGAGAAGCATTTCAGAACGTTGTCATATGGCCGCGCGTGTGTGTTTGCTTAGCTATGTCTTACTGCTTGCGACCCTGTGGACGAAGCCTGCCAGGCTCCTCTGTCCATGGGATTTCCCAGGCAAGAGGACTGGAGTGGGTTGACATTGCCTTCTCCAGGGGATCTTCCAGACCCAGGGATCAAACCTGAGTCTACTGCATTGCCAGGCAGATTCTTTACCACAGAACCACCTAGAAAGCCCACTTTTATTTCATTTAATCTTTTTTCTTCTTATGAGTAGGATCTTGGTTACAAAAGGGTGGTTGCTTGCATATCCTTAGGCAATCTATTTTTACTTTTTACCCAGTCACTTCACAGAATTATCTTTACCATTTGTAATGCTTTTTCAATTGAGACTCATGAATTTTTTAGTTTTGCAATTATATGTGTGCAAATAATATTTCCATCTTCATTTTCAGTGTGCATGGTTCTAATTTCCTTCTTTTATGGATTTGTGTTATGGCATTTAATTTTATCACTATCTTGGATTCATCCCCCATTTTCATTTCTAATTTTGTAAGTTTGTCTTCTTGCTTATTTTAACCAACCATTTATGTATTTTGTTAGTTACTTTAAAATGTTAGATCTATCTCATAGTTCTAGTATCAGTTTGCCTTCTAATACATTGATCCTTGTATTTGTTTTTATTAATTGGATACTTACTTATTTAACTCCTTTATTTTTTTCAAGCTTTAAACTTTTCATTTTGTATTGGAATACAGCCAATTAACAATGGTGTGATAGTTTCCGGTGAACAGTGAAGAGACTCAGCCATACGTATACATGGGTCATTCTCCCCCAGACTCCCCTCCCATCCAGGCTGGCACATAACACTGAAGCAGAGTTCCCTGTGCTATACAGTAGGCCCTTGTTGGCTATCCATTTTAAATGTATCAGTGTGTACAAGACCTTTCCAAGCACCATGACAATCTCTTCCCCTGGCAACCCTAAATTGGTTTTCTAAGTCTGAGAGTCTCTTTCTGTTTTGCAAGTAAGTTCATTTGTATATTTTGATCCTTTATTTTTACTTATATGGCTGTGCAAAGCTATAAACTTCCTTTCAAGTGTTGTTTCTGGAATATTATATGGGTTCCAACATTAACTATATTTGTTAACATTATTTCTAGATAATCTCTAATCTCCGTTTTGGTCCCTTTTGTGACTCTCAAGAGCAAATTCTACTTGAGAATTCTTGTTTAATTGCAGTTTTGTCATTATTGATTTCAGAGAAAGTTCTGATTTGTATCATTTCCACTTTGAAAAATTTGAAGAAAGAACTTTTCGTTGTGGCCTAATATTAGTATGTCCTCAGGATTGGAAATTTTTTCCCTTGGATACGGGAAGTGAGTAAATTGCATGTATGTTGTTGTCGTTGTTTAGTCTCTTGAGTCATGTCCGACTCTTTTGCAGACCTCATGGGCTGTAGCCGGCTAGGCTTCTCTGATCGTGGGATTTCCTAGGCAAGAACACGAATGGGTTGTCACTTCCTTCTCTAGGGGATTTTTCAGACCCAGAGATCGAACCTGCATCTCTTGCACTGGCAGGCAGATTCTTTACCACTGAGCCACCAGGGAAGCCCTACATTACATCTATAGTTGCAGTTAAGTCACTAAGTCATGTCCTACCCTTTGCGACCCCATGGACTGTAGCCCACCAGGGTCTTCTTTAACTATGTGGTTTAAATCTTTATTTTCTTCATTGTTTGTGTATTGATATGTTTGATCAGTCATGGCCTGATAGAGGTAAAGTCTACTGCCACTAGTGTATTTTTGCCTATTTGTCTTTTATTTCTTACTTTGTGAATTTTGGTGTGATATTTTCATTGTGTGTGTGTGTGTGTGTGTGTATATATATATACACCTCATATCTTTGTCACAGATTATACCTTTTGCTTTTATAAAAGGCCATTCTTTCTCCATCCTGTCTACTAAAGAGCGTGACTGATGCCATCTCTTTGTTTGCATTTGCCTGATACGCCCTCCACATCTTTAATCATCAGTATCTTGAATCACCTTTAAAAAATCATCAAAAGGGTATATAATTAAATTTTTGAACCATTCTGAGAGGGAGTTGAGCATATTTCTGTTGTGCGATGTCATACTTTATGTTGTGCTTTCTCTTTTCGTGGCTTCTTTAGTTCATCCCTCCCCCTCCTTGGGCATCCCCCAGGGCCTCAGCAGTCAAGAACCCACCTGCAACATAGGAGATTTGCAGGAGACCCAGGTTCAATCCCTGGGTCAGGAAGATCCCCTGGAGTAGCAATTGTATTTCCAGTATTCTTGCCTGGAAAATCCCATGGACAGAGGAGCCTGGTTACAGTACATGGGGTTGAAAAGAGTTGGACGTGACTGAGCATGCATGCAGGATCCCCTCCTGGGTGTCTGTTATTTCTTTTTATGTCATGGAATGTTGATGGACTGTTTTTAATTCTTGTAATGGCTTACATGTAATGACAAATGTTTCTGAGATTCTCGATCTTCTTTTTCTAAAGAAATAATCAAGCCTTCCACAAAGACGTATGATGAAAATATGAAGTATCCTGAGAATGCCACCCTTCAGTTTTACTTGATTGTATTTACATGAGTTCCTCTGTTATTTACATTTATATCTTAATTAATTGATTTATCACCATTAAAGGATCTGTATCTTATCCTTGATTATAAACATTACCTCTCTCTTCCTTCTTCTATGAATTTTATTATAATAATTCTAAATTGCCATCCTTTTATAACAATTGATTTCTGTCCTATGATTTTGATAGTTGCTTTGCTCCACCATGTCCAGAGAGATGGGGATATAAATGAGCACGGTGCCAGACCAGCTCTGGAGACATTCTCCCCACCAGCACACCATCACATTAGCAAAGTTTGTGATGAATTAAGCCATAAGTAATTCTTCCTCTAAGCATAATTCCCGTCTTTTGAGAAGGATGCTTTGTTGGTTGTGACTGAGTTGCTACAAATATCTTTTCACGGTCACTTCCACATTTCATTTGTTTTGCTCTGCCTTTGAAAGATGCTTCCCAGGTGGCACTAATGATAAAGAATATGCACGCCAATGTGCTAAGACTTAAGAGATGCAGGTTCAATCCCTGGGTTGGGAAGATCCCCTGGAGAAGGAAATGGCAACCCACCCCAATATTCTTGCCTGGAGAATTCCAGGGACAGAGGAGCCTGGCGGACTACGGCCCACGGGGTCACAGAATTACACATGCCTGAGAGGTTAACACTCTCATTTTTAGGAGAACTTTATGCTCCTCTGTGTAACGTCTTTATCATTGCTTATTGCTCTTTTTTTCAGTTTTATTCCTACCTTTCTAAAGGTGACAAGTTTGAACAATTGGAAATTGGGTGCTTTATTCGGAGCATCTTGACAGAAAGCTTGCGCATACATATTTGCCTTTCATCCTTTTGACAGTCCTTCAAAGTGGGCATTGGTGTCCTCATCTTACAGATGAACAGAGGAAACTCAGGGAGATCACATATCATGGCCAAGGTTACGCGGCAAGTACACAGCAGAGGTGAATTCCTCGCACCCTCCACCACTTCCGTCTGCACCTCTCATAACTGGGAACAGAACCCAAACACAGAAGGGAAACAGCCCTCAGAACACAGTGAGAGCTTCGACATTTGAAACAGATTAGAGAAAACAGAAAATTGCCCTTATTTATCATGAGCAGGCTTCTCCATGGTGACAGACTGTCTAATTGGCCCATATGTATCTTTCCATTTCAGGATATGATCATGCTCTGCTGCTGCAAAGTCGCTTCAGTTGTGTCTGACTCTGTGCGATCCCCTAGACGGCAGCCCACCAGGCTCCCCCGTCCCTGGGATTCTCCAGGCAAGAACACGGGAGTGGGTTGACGTTTCCTTCTCCGATGATCATGCTCAGTAGTACACAATTATCTTGACCCCAGCTGGGCAGGAATCTGGGGCCACTCACATACCATGTTGCTACATTGGGTCCCTGCAAGAGAATGGAGTGGCTTTTTATATGACATGAAGAGTCCCAAGGGCCCCCTCCCTATTTACTGTACTTATGCTCAAGGAATGTCTTTGCTTGCCTGGAAAACCCCATGGACAGAGGACCCTGTTTGGCTAGAGTCCCTGGGATGGCAGAGTTGGATACAACGTAGTGACTGAGCAGGCAGCTCTCACCTCTTTGCAAATTCAAACAAGGGTTTTAGTTCTTAAGTCTTACTAGTAAGTAGTCACTTCATCTCCTGATCTTTTCCATTAGGATAATTTTACAAAGCTGTTTTCTCTTCATACAGCCTCAGTGCTTTAAGTGTTTTAAATTATAGTAAAAACGTTTTTTAATCAGATGTGATCCTTTTTTAAAGAGTTGTAGCATTTTTTGATGTTCTGCATTTACTTGTTTCTCATTATCATCAACAATAGTAAATGTTTATTGACATCCTATCAAGCTATGCTCAGATGGATGGTATATTTCTCCCTCTGATGTCCTGGATCAGGGGATGGGCAGTGGTCCCCAAGGATGGCTGAAAGAAGGTTGGGTCCAATGCAGCCTTCTGAAGTAATTGTGAAAATGGAAAGGAAAACGTACATTTTGTTGTTGCAGGCATTTTTGCTCAGTGAGGGTGTAAAGTCATTTGCCAGTCAAACTACAAAATCCACCAGAATTGCAGCCGTCAGCTGTCAGCATGACCTTTTCTAGTGTAGCGTGCTGTGGCCTTTTATGTCACACAAAGACAATATGACAGAACTGCACGATACTTTTCCAGGAAGTCTCCCACCCTCCTTATCTTCCCAAGAAAGAATATATTCTGAAAGAGCATGTTTATCACACGTCAGTCCCAGGAGCTCAGAAAACAGCTAGAAGTCCTATACACTAAGATTTATTTTATGCACTTCTATTCATCATTAGGTGATAGTTGCGTGAGTATGGATACACCATACATCCACACACTCACACAGTCCACAATGTTCAGAAGCAGAGGCAGCATCTTTCCATCTCCTGGTAGAAAAAGAAACATCAGAACTCATTTTACACGTCATTCTGAATTCAGTAGGAATTATCTAATTGTTTCTAATTGAACAACTGAGACCCAGACTACTAATTTCAGCCCCTGCCAGAATCTTGCAGATTTATTCCATTCTCCTGTATAGAATGTAATGTTTGGCACAAATCCTAGTTCAGATGTCCCTTGCTGTTGCATTGCTATTAGCCTGAATAGAGAATAGTTTGCATCATCTATCCAAAAAAAAAAAAAAATTCTGAATATCCAGTTTCTTCTTTTCTGCTGAGAGAACTCTCACCTGTCTCAATATCCCACCTAACCTGGAAACATCCCCCTCTTTACCGGCACATGAATGTCACATTGTGTGCTTCATGGAAACAAAATATGAAATCTTGATCTACACTAATAGCCGGATAAGGTCTGTACTCTGTATAGTACTAGTCGGTTATTAGAATTACATTGAAACTCATTTAAAAAATAAAAATATGTTAACATGGTAAAACAAAAATTACACATAGTAACTGCATGTGTCTGCATGGTCTTGGAGACCCCATGAATTGTAGCCTCTGTCCATAGAATTCTGCAGGCAAGAATACTGGAGTGGGTAGCCATTCTGTTATCCAGATTTACCGCACTATTGACTTATTCTGTAGAGCTCAGTCATAACATGCTTACAAATACAAACAAGCAGAAATCAAATAGTATATTTAATTTTATTTCTATCGTTAAAGGATGGGTGTGATTGCTTTAGATATTATAAATATAGCCATTTTATCTAAAACTATGGTGATTTAGAGCGTTAATAAAAGTAGACAAGTTAAATATATAATTGTGAGAATTCCTACAAGGAGAGAAATGGCAGGAGAGAAAAATGTACAGTTTGTTGTTGCAGGCATTTGGTAGAATAAATAGCTTCAGTGAGGTCTGCAGAGGGGCAAATATTCCAGGAGTGGGTGATGGCACCAATCTGGACAGAAGGGAGGTTTCCCACAACAGCTGCTGGTGTTCCTTCTCTTCGTGGAGTCTGACTTTCTGGCATGGTCTCTAGATCACTCTGTTATTCGTTTCTCCAGCATCAAGAGCAGTTTGTACTGGGCACCTTTTCTGTTTGAGGATGAGCCAGGAGTCCTAACTGAAGCCACTGGGCCCCCTGCTCTGGCCCTGGCTGTGTCTGCAGCTTCCCCTCTGGGTACCCCACCTCTAACTCTGTCAGTTCCACCCCCACTCACTACTTTCAAGGTCCCCAGATGACCAATTTCTTCTTTGACTCAGGGTCTTCACAAGTGTTGCTCCGTCTCTTCCCCTCCAAGTCCTTCTTGGTCTAACCAAACCTCTTCCACTCAGCTTTTAGGTTTCAAAGAGAAAGAGTTGGTAGTCTGCTCCAGCCCATCATTTTCCTGCTTGCCAGGACTGTGACCTTTAATTTTGCAATAATTTACTTGGATACACCGTGACTCCCTGATTGGAGGCTAAGCTCTATGAGGGATCGTTTCTCCAGCATCAAGAGCAGTTTGTACTGGGCACCTTTTCTGTTTGAGGATGAGCCAGGAGTCCTAACTGAAGCCACTGGGCCCCCTGCTCTGGCCCTGGCTGTGTCTGCAGCTTCCCCTCTGGGTACCCCACCTCTAACTCTGTCAGTTCCACCCCCACTCACTACTTTCAAGGTCCCCAGATGACCAATTTCTTCTTTGACTCAGGGTCTTCACAAGTGTTGCTCCGTCTCTTCCCCTCCAAGTCCTTCTTGGTCTAACCAAACCTCTTCCACTCAGCTTTTAGGTTTCAAAGAGAAAGAGTTGGTAGTCTGCTCCAGCCCATCATTTTCCTGCTTGCCAGGACTGTGACCTTTAATTTTGCAATAATTTACTTGGATACACCGTGACTCCCTGATTGGAGGCTAAGCTCTATGAGGGCCGCTGCAGGTCTATTCCATTCACCAAGAGCCTGGAATGTGCCTAAGTGGGTTTGCCAACCTTACCTGCCAGGGGCTCTGCCCTGTGTCCCACCCCTGGTCTCCAATCATGTCCCTCAAGGCCATCTCCAGCCAGCCAGTCTTGGCCTGCTCAGTTATTGATTTATCCTACCCATCTGACCAAGGGTCATCAAACACGCACAGAGGAGGGTGTGCTAAGATGTGCTCTTGGCCACAGTAAGCTTTATGTGACTTCCCAGTAAGCTAATATGATGTTAACAGGATACTCAGTGTTTCTCTAAAGATGAAAGGCAAAGTCAAAGAGATATGTATAAAATTGAAGAAAATTGTACTCGATGTTATTTGCAAGGTGTTTGAAACATGTAAGCTATGGAGTGAAATCAGCTCTAAACCCACACTTGGGACCCCTCACAGAGGTACCTGAATTTGTGAGAAAACCACTTTTGTCCAAGCTTGCAGCCAGGAGAGCAGATAGGCACCTTGGCTCCGTGGCTATTTTAACCTCTTTGGCCTTTAAGTAAAATGGAGATGTCTGAGTTCCTTATTTCCCACAAAAGAATAACACTAAAAATTTTCTTGAGAAAAATTCACATAAAACAAATACATGAAGCTTTTTAAAATCCTGTTTAATCTTGTCATAATCATTATCAGTTAAGGAATCTAAAGGGTTGAGCCTCAAAATACTCAGCTAGATAATACCAGTGACCTTGATAGGCAGTCTTTGTTGAATGTCAGTACCCATTATTTGAAATATTAAATAATCTTTCAGGAGTATTACAAAAAGCTGTATTTAGCTGGGAGGTAACCTTGGTGCCATTTCTCAGTGCCCACAAGCAGGAATACAAAGCTGTGTCCTATTTAACCTTTGTTCCCAGACCTAAAGATGTTTTGCTATGACATTAATACCCAGGCAAGTTGATTTTTCACTAAAGCAATGTATAAGCAATTTCAATACATTTATGTATTCTCCAATACGAAAACCAGTTCCTAGACTAATGGGAGATCTTTGCACTGAAAGTAGGAGTCCAGTGCTGTGCATTCTGTGTGAACTGCACAATCTGAATCATTTGAGAAAATGAGAATATGCTTCTCATGCCGGGAAAAAGCATGCATGTTTTATACAGTCATAGTCACAAAGTATTGGGTAGGCCAAACAGTTTGTTTAGATTTTCCCATACTGTCTCACTGAAAAACTCAAACTTTTGGGCCACCATAGTTACTATGTAATGAGGGTTACCCGAAGGAGATGGGAATCCTTCCAAGCAAGGGTTAAGTTAACTGACATCCAGAAAGCAGCCTACACAATGCTCAAGCCTAACTGGATTTTTACAGGATATTCTGAGGGAATTGATGGTTGCCAGATTTATACATAACCTCATGTGCCAGAAATTTAGTTTTGTGTCTCCTTTGTTGTAGTTCAGTTGCTGTTGTGTCCAACTCTTTGCGACCCGAGAGACTGCAGCACACCAGGCTCCCCTGTCCTTTACTATTCCCAGAGTTTGCTCAAATTCATGTCCATTGAGTCAGTGATGCCAGCCAACCATCTTATCCTCTGTCATCCCCTTCTCCTCCTGCCCTCAATCTTTCCCAGCATCAGGGTCTTTTCCAATGAGCTGGTTCTTCACATCAGGTGGCCAAAGTGTTGGAGCTTCAGCATCAGTCCTTCTGATGAATATCAGTATTGATTTCCTTTAGGATTGACTGGTTTGGTCTCCTTGCTGTCCAAGGGGCTCTCAAAATAGGTAAGGAGAAACAACGATAAGAAAGGATTTTGCACTGTAGTCTCTTTCCAAGTATTTTATTATTTGTCTAATATTCCTGTACACATGACTAGCTACAGACCCCATAGCTAAGATACCTTTATGCAACACTATTAGCTACTTATCAAAAGAGGGGTTCCATTTTGGCTTTGAAATAACATGGAAGACCAGTGGCAAATTGAATAACTTGCCTGAAAGATGGAAGGAATTTTCCATTTAGATACTCAAAGATGGGAAATTGGGCAAACTTGTTTAACTGTTATGGCATTTCAAAGAAGTGAGCCAAAGTGGGGTGGCCCAGGGCCCTTGGTAGACCCAGGCATGGGGACAAAGGGAAGAAACCAGGTGCTGAGAATTTCAATATGGGGTATCAGGCTTGGCTGCCAGCTTTCAAGCAAGAAAAGTGTGCACAGTAGAGAGCGGCCTCTCGAGGAAGCTGCCTGTTCTGGATGCTTTCTGAGACAGACAGCTCCAAAGTAGACAGGTGGGGAGATGGTGCAAGAGAGATATATTCATAATAAGCAAATATAAAGTTTTGCATTATGATCACTTATCAAAAATACAACATTATTTGAGGACTCGCTTGCATTCTGTTGTCTCTAATAATTTTCCAAGGATGCTGTGACATGTGTGATGTGAAAGTGTTAGTTGCTCGGTTGTGTCTGACTCTTTAGGACCCCGTGCCTCTGTCCATAGAATTCTTCAGAATACTGGAGTGGGTGGTCTTTCCCTTCTCCAGGGATCTTCCCGACCCAGGGATTGAACCTGGGTCTCCTGCAATGCAGGCAGATTCTTTATCATCTGAGCCACCAGGAAAGCCACGTGAATACCCATTTATTGGGAGGAAATTGATGTTAAGTGAATTTCTCAAGGGCCCCTTGCTATTACAGAAGAGAGAAAAAGCTAGACTTTCTGCCCTGAGGAAGGACTCTGCCCTCCCCTTGGGCTGCTTCTCACATTTGCAAACCAATAATATTGTAATCCTGCAGGTTGCTGATGGAAAACTAAACGCCTGGTGAAACAAATGTTTAGTGCAGTGTCTGTGATTAGTTCTCTTTTTCTTGGAGACCATTTCAGGTTGTAAGTGCAATCTGAGATGCTCATCAAACCATAAAAGGACAAGAATCCACTCAGAGAACAGAGGTAAAGAGATGGGCTGGAGGCAGACATGGAATCCTGAGCTGATGAGACCATGAGATACATCTGCTATGGGTTAGCACACCTGGGTTGGACAACTCAGGGGACATGAGCTGGTCTAGGGGAGCAATGGCAATGTGGCTTTAGTCACAAGATACCTCATGGGATGTTTTATGAGTTGGGGTACCATGTGTAGAGTAAAACTATGGTTACACCAAGCACATTTTTAAGAGAAGTGGCGCTTATTTGGGGGGAATCCCCAAGGAGTGTCTTAAAGATTCTAAACTGTAACCTTCAGCCCTATGGAGAGAAATGACACAGTCAAATAGACTCTGCATAGGGGTTAGAAAAATGTTCAAGGATTGAGGTTTCAAAGCAGCAGAGAGAGGTACTCGTAGCACTGCATTATATCACTGCCATGATACTTTTCTGTTGTTCAGTCACTAAGTCGGTTCTGACTCTGCAACTCCATGGGCTGTAAGATGCCAGGCTTCCCTGTCCTTCACCATCTCCTGGAGTTTGCTCAAACTCATGTCCATGGAGTCAGTGATGCCATCCAACCGTCTCATCAGATGCACAACGTATTGGAGTTTCAGCTTCAGCATCGGTCCTTCCAATGTATATTCAGGGTTGATTTCCTTTAGGATTGACTGGTTTGATCTCCTTGCTATCCAAGAGATTCTCAAGAGTCTTCTCCAGTACCACTGTTTGAAAGAAAAACGATTTGTGTTGGACTTTTATCAGCTTCTAAGCATTTTGAGTCAGGCTTTAGGTGTGTTAAGAACTCTCCCTCTTTCTCTCCTGTAGAATCTCCTTAGGATTGAGTGGGATGAGGTATCTTTGATTCCCTCATGAAGCTATGAAAGAATATGATTCTAAGAATTAAGTGTGAGGCTTGGAAAGTGATTTGGGATGAAATTAAGCAATGAAAACAGAACCTGATTCACATAAGTCATCAGTCTTGCAACAGATCAATCTTCGTGTTATATTTGTGTATGAGCTGAGCTGCTCATAGCATAGCCCAGAGGCCAGCCCTCAGTGAGAACTGTGGGCTTTCCAAGTGGGAATCAGAGGAAATTCTGAGAACAACTATAGAGCTATGATGGAGAAACATGGGGGAGAGAAAGGGAGAGGAGAATAGGGCAGAGTGAGGCACATGTACGTAAGGGATATGGACAGTACTGTCCAAGGCTTGCAGCGAAGATCCATGCTAATCCAGAACCTTCCATCACGCAGTCAAGAAAGGCACCAGGAATCAGGAGACCTACTCTTCTCTCTTCTGTACTTTGGAGCAAGTTACAGTACTTTGAGCCTCAGCGATTTCATTTCCAAATGAGAAGATCAGGTCCAGATGATTATTTCCTATTTAGTTGTTGAACATATTATTCTATAATTCAACATTTTTTTATAAGAGATTGTGTATTAGTCAGCTCTGTTTGAAATAATGTAGTGTAACAAATAGCCTCTAATTTGAAAAACGTTTATCTTTCTTGATTTTGAGTTTCCTGGCTGGCTGAATGTTGGCTGACCTCAGAAGGTTAGGCTGCACTGGGCTTGCCTCTGCTTATCAGATGGGGCCACATTGGTCCCACTCATCTGTATGTTTCTCAGGAAGGGAATAATGATGGATTGACCACAATTTAGTATCCTGAGTCTCCAAATTTAATAATTGACCCTCCCATAAGCATATTTTAATATATTTTAAAGTTGAGAAAGGAAAGAATAGTTTGTAGATATTGCAAAGACATTAGGTGAAAAAAAAGAAAAGGCAGTAGTTTTTCTCTAATAGAATATAATACATGGTTTCTTATCTTAAGGAAACCTCCATCTATGCAAAGTCAAAGTGTTTTATTCCTGCATTCAGTTCATCTAAATCTCAATGAAAATATCAGGTTAATAGACAAAAAGCTTAACACAAAAACCTATGTATCAACTTTGTAAAGTGAATAGGAATATAAGCATGATACAGAGCCACTGTAAATCTGGGAAAATAATTAAAACATTAAGGTGTTTCATGCTGTCCTCACCTGTAATCAGTAAATTTTGAAAACTCAGCAGTGGCCACAGACTGGAAAAGGTCAGTTTTCATCCCAATCCCAAAGAAAGGCAATGCCAAAGAATGCTCAAACTACCGCACAATTGCACTCATCTCACATGCTAGTAAAGTAATGCTCAAAATTCTCCAAGCCAGGCTTCAGCAATACGTGAACTGTGAACTCCCTGATGTTCAAGCTGGTTTTAGAAAAGGCAGAGGAACCAGAGATCAAATTGCCA
>SJYT01056541.1:270650-300518 GCA_006410635.1 Cephalophus harveyi
AGAAATGGTACCCATCTTCCATCTGCTGGTATTTGTTATTAAGACACTACATTTCCTACTTCTTGATTTTGCCAGCAAAACTAGGATGGCTCAAATGAAAAATCATCAATGGATAATGTTATTTTACTTTTTAAAAAGAATGGTGAACTCCATTTGGACATTTTGGTAAAGATATAAACCTGCACTTTATTGTGATGTGTAGTGGAAACCTGGGCAGCTGGCTTCCTAAGTGGGACACAAACGCAAACACAGACCCCTCCCAGGAGGGGAACCTGTTATCCAACTATGGTTCCAACACTTTAACTTAAAATGAGGCCATATGAACATTTTCTTTAATCGGAAGCTGTTACAATATTGCCAGAAATGAAATGTTGCCGAAATAAAGGATTTTCAATAGCTTACTGATCCTTCATTATACTGTAAATCCATACACCAAGTGAGGAACATTCTGTGGATTTATGCCGATAGCAATACAAGTTTTAGTTAAAACCATGTTCAAAATTTTTATTCTGGAACAAGTTATCAGTTTATATTGGTATAATAAGTTGATCGAGGGAAGTGGGTAAATTAGCCAATACTCAGAATATCTATACAGTTTTCCAGTTGTTAATATAGATTTCCATCATTAACAGCACCAGGCAACCTATAGCTGTGTGAACAGACATAAAGAAAAACAGCGGCACTGATTATGCATCTCGGCACTTCACCACCTGTTAGATACACAACTAGAAATGGTGCTCCGGCTGCTATTTTTATGTACTTTTGCTTCATGCATTCACTCACACGTGAACTAGTCAGAAAAGTCGGAGTTCATAGTTGTATTTTGTATGTTTTCTTACCTCAAAGAGTATGTATGCCACATGGACAGAGGAGCCTGGGAGGCTGCAGTCCATGAGGCCGCAAAGAGTCGGACACCACTGAGCGACTTCACTTTCACTTTTCACTTTCATACATTGGAGAAGGAAATGGCAACCCACTCCAGTGTTCTTGCCTGGAGAATCCCAGGGGCAGAGCCTGGTAGGCTGCCCTCTATGGGGTCACACAGAGTTGGTCACGACTGAAGCGACCTAGCAGCAGCAGCAGCTGCTAATCAGACATTAATCAGCAGCAGCAGACGTTAATCAAAATTAACTCGATTTTAAGTTGTATTTTATTCATTTAAAAATGTAATATATATGCAGTACATGACCATTTTTGAAAAACTGGGAGATAGAAATTAGTAAATAATAGAATAGAATTGTAATGCCACCAAGCTAAGGTGGAAACTATTATCATAATGGTCTTTTGCATTTTTTTCATGTATGCATATACATGCATATAAAAATTCTACACAAACATTTTACATATATATTTTGAATCGAGTCATACATTATCTACTCAACAATATGTTATGAATCACATCTCTCTATTAATAAATACAGCTGTATCAGAATTCACTTTTTCTGCAAAATATTTTTGGTCTGTTTAGAAGTGTCCTCTCTATGGTAGGAGGCTAAACATTTCATGCCAGGACATTCCCCAAATTTATCTTCATGTGCTTCTGAGTTATAAGGCTATTTTTAGATCCATTACCTATAATTGACACAGAAGCACTTTGAATGGCACAAAAGTGAATTTAAAAATTCTACAGTTTTGGTGGTGGGACAGAATAGGGAACCCAGAAATAGGCCCCATACACATATGCCCAGTTGATTTTTGACAAAGATGCAGAAGAAGTTCAATGGAAGTAAGATCATCTTTTATTTTGTTTTCAGTAAATTGTACTAGAATAATTGGACATCCATAGGCAAAAAATAATGAACCTCCTATCTCATACAAAAGCTAACTCAAAATGGATCATAGGCATTTTGTTTAATATGCCTGTCCCAACTAACATAATCCCAACTNTTTTGTTTTCAGTAAATTGTACTAGAATAATTGGACATCCATAGGCAAAAAATAATGAACCTCCTATCTCATACAAAAGCTAACTCAAAATGGATCATAGGCATTTTGTTTAATATGCCTGTCCCAACTAACATAATCCCAACTAAACCGAACAAAAAAGTATAGAACATGAAAGCCTGAAAGGAATTTACAAATCACCTAGCAGCTAGCTTGTGCTCCAAACCCAACAATTATGAACAGGAAAATGATGGCTCATGGGACATCCTTCCAGCCGAGTTGCTCTCCTTCAGATCAGCAGCTATACAGCAAGGTCACCAGAACACCATAGCACCTTATGCCTCAGCCACTAAATCTAAGAACTGGAGTAATCTCACCTAATCTCCTGCATAATGAAAAGATCTCCTCTGTGACCTTGACATTCTGTTATATCTGATCCATCCCATTACTGGAGAGCTTTTGAAAGCATCATCAGGGAACATGTGGGTCTTTAGAGATAGATAACCCCAAGGTCAGGGCTTCCCAGGTGGCTCAGTGGTAAAAAAATCCCCCTGCTAGTACAGGAGATGTGGGTTTGATCCCTGGGTTGGGAAGATCTCCTGGAGAAGGAAATGGCAACCACTCCAGTATTCTTGCCTGGGAAAACCCATGGACAGAGGAGCCTGGTGGGCGACAGTCCATGCAAAAAATAGGACATGACTGGGAAACTGAACAACAGCAACACAGGGTCAAAGTCTCTTTCTTCCTCTTCTACTAACCTCTGTTTACACATGAGCATGATTTTCACATGAAAATTGTGAAAACACATTGCTGATTTTCAGCATTATGAGAAAATAAGCTGATAATCTGTAACTGGAATAGGTCTCGTAGAAACTCTTGGTACTGGTACAATCTCCAGAAAATCCTGGAGTGATACCACATCAAGTATTTCTTGTGACATCTAGCATGTTGCTGGTAATCAATATAAGTTTATTGAGAATAATAAATAATGATGCAAATCCAAAGTGTTTGCACTTCTTCATGCACAGGGCATATTGGAATCACTTTTGTAATTATAATTAAGGTGTTATTCTGTTTAATTATTTCCACTCAATGGCCTGATTAGGAAAATTGCTCACATTTGTTTTCCTTGCATAATGTGCCATTAGGGGGACGATTACTGAAGAGTCTGTGCCCCCAACCTTCAGCTGAGCTTCCATCCAGAAGTGAGCATGAGCTCACCAGCATCCAGAAGATTGAATTCAGCTACAGGTTCAAATAATCTGTCTTTTTGATTTTGTTTTTCAAAAACATTTTGGTCAACCCAAGATACTGGGGAGTTGATGTACTATTTCACACATGTGGATGTTTTCCCATTTATTTTAATCCCAGTTTTCATTTATTTCATTTATTTTAATCCCAGTTTTAATCCCTGCCTTTCTCTCTCCGCCTACCTGTTGTCTGTTCACACGTGCTCTGGCTGTGTTGGGCCAACCAGATGGAGATTTCTTCCTCCATGTGTCCATCAGCATGACTGTAAATATATCCTCTCCTGGTAGACTTGGCGAGGCAGTAACATTTGAGAATATGTGTGCCCTGCCACAAAATTCCAACGTGTGGGCAGATAGTCTTGACAAGGGAAGTAGTGATGAAGTGGTTGGTAAGGAAAGGAATAGAATTCCGTGGACTGAGTAACGTAGTAGTTAGGACCAGAATCCAAGGGGAGGCTGGAATGAGAGACCCAGTTAGGAAGCAGCAGGGGCAGGGGGCCAGTGTGCCCTGAATGTCACTGGCTTCTCCCTAGTGAAGCCCTGTGGCCTTGATCCAGATGACATCATCCAGCCCTTTGTCCAGTTCAGTGCCTGGAGCAAAGGAGGGGAAGGAAAGATGAATCCTGCTTCTGCCACCAGTCCACAGTGTGAGTGAGCAAGCTTCTCAACCTTTCCATTCTTTGATTGATCATTGGACTTTAGGAAAATAGTCTTCCAAGAAAAATGAAAGCATGGACGGGAGCTGGAGATGGGAATGGTCACAGCAGGAGCAGCATCCAGCGGGGCAGGCGCCAGGCTTGCTCGGTTGGTCCACACAGCACCTTGAGCAGCCAGCACCTCCCACACCACCTGCACTCATTTTATTCTTGATGGGTGCTCTCAGAAAGGAGCAGTGTGATTGATTTTTTCTTATATTTGCAACATGCTGATGCTCATACTGCCGTGTCCGACTCTTTGCGACCCCATGAACTGTAGCCCACCAGGTTCCTCTGTCCATTGGGTTCTCAAGGCAAGAATATTGGAGTCTCCATTTCCTCCTCCAGGGGATCTTCTCAACCCAGGGATTGAACCTGCATCTCCTGTATCTCCTGCATTGCAAGCAGATTCTTTACTGCTGAACCACTGGGGAAGCCCATAAGGTGTTTGTTGCTGCTAACTGCTAAGTCACTTCAGTCGTGTCCGACTCTGTGTGACCCCATAGATGGCAGCCCACCAGGCTCCCCCATCCCTGGGATTCTCCAGGCAAGAACACTGGAGTGGGTTGCCAAAGGTGTTGGTAATTAGAGGCAAATAGAAAACATGTAGCAGTCTAGCAGTCTAGCGGACATAACCAGGAAAGAAGTGTGAACAAGTAGGGCACGTGTGGCTGGTTAGGGGAACAGGCTTTGTGTTCTGACAGTTGGGTGCAAATGCCAGTCAGCAGCTTTGGAACTCAGAGCTTCAGTTAAGCAACTTAACCCTCAGAGCCTTAGTTTCCTCATCCATATAACAGAGATGATCAAACCTCAACCACAGTGTTGCTGTAAGATTTAGTAACTCTATGGGTATTACAATGAATCCTGTCAGTATTTATCTTAGCCATACCTACCTATAACTTCCCTGGTGGCTCAGAGGTTAAAGCGTCTGCCTCCAATGCGGGAGACCCGGGTTCGATCCCTGGGTCGGGAAGATCCCCTGGAGAAGGAAATGGCAATCCACTTCAGTATTCCTGCCTGGAAAATCCCATGGACGGAGAAGCCTAGTAGGTTACAGTCCACGGGGTCGCCAAGAGTCGGACACGACTGAGCGACTTCACCTCATACCTACCTATGAGAAGGGCGTGGCAACCCTTTCCAGTATTCTTGCCTGGAGAATCTCATGGACGGAGGAGCCTGATAGGTTACAGTCCATGGGGCTGCAAAGAGTTGGACACAACTGAAGCGACGGAGCACTCACGCACGCATGTACATACCTACCCATGGCTCCTTTTCTAGCTTCGCTAATGGAAAAGGGCTTTCTGCATTAAGGTTAAATAACTAGCTTTGCCCTAGATCCTCATAAGCTGAGTAATTCCTCCCCCCCAAAATATCGACATCCTAAATTGCAGGAACCTGTGGACGTCACATTATATGGGAAAAGAGACTTTGCAGATGTGATTAGGTTAATGGTTTTGAGAAGTGGAAAATTCTCCTGGATTATGAGGGCCCCTGAATATAATCACAGGGGTCCCTATATGAGGGAGACAAGAGACTCTACGAGCGAGGCAGTGGCGTGAGGATGTGAGCAGGCAGGAGTGATGGTCCGGGAGCCAGGGAGGGTCACAGCATCTGGAGTGTGGAGAGACAAGGAGCAGTGTCTCCCTGGGAGCTTCCAGGGAAGAACAACAGCCCTGCCCACAACTTGATTCTAGACGTCTGGTCTTCAGAGCTATAAGAGAACAAATGTGTGTTGTTTTAAACCAGGAGAAGAGAATGCTGACTCACTCCAGTGGTTTCAGTAGTCATGGAACACAGTCTTAGCTGCTCTATGGCATGTAGGATCTTCCCAGACCAGAAATCGAACTGGTCTCTCCTGCAGTGACAGGTGGATTCTTTACCACTGAGCCACCAAGAAATATATTTTAAGGGATATCTCATGCTGCAAAGGTATCTGCACATGAGCAATGTTCCAGATGTACTTATCCCTGCATACACATTTTTAAAGTAGAAGAGTTACATTTTAACTTCACAATTTTTGCAACACACTATTATTTTTTAATATTAGTGTATTTATTAAAGTGGAAAGCTGTCCTTTGCTCTTTATGAAAGCAATGGGAAACAAGTGAAATAGAAGATTTTGTTTGCAATATTTCTCTACATTTTTATTCCAGTGTTTCCTCTCCACCTGCCCCTACAATACAACTCTCCACTCTTGGATCCTTGCCCAATCAGATTAATAGTAGATAGTGCCATTGTTAATTTTATTTTGTCACTGACTGTGGGCCAGATGGAGGTCTTTGAATTGTGCATACATCTTTTCAGGTATGACTCTGGCTGGGAACTGAGCCACCGCTGATTCTGAGGCTGATGGGGCTCCTCTGTAACACCCCAGTGCCTTTGGAGCGCTGGGTCCCTTGGTGTGCATGCTCAGTTGTGTCGGACTCTTTGCTGCCCACCAGGCTCCTCTGTCCATGGGGATTCTTCAGGCAAGAATACTGGAGTGGGTTGCCATCCCCTCCTCTAGGGGATCTTCCCAACCCAGAAATCAAACCCAAATTTCCTATGTCTCCTGCATTGCATGTGGATACTTTACCCACTGAGCTACCTGGAAAGCCCCATTTCAAGCTTAGTTGCTAATATTCCCCATGGAGTGCTCTCCTGCACAAACGTCCTTATTCAAAACACGGGCTGTAGCTAGCACTTCATTAAAATTTCTTGTGTTCCATGTCGCATGGCTCAGGGATATTTTTTCTTGTACATTTCTGAAATGGAGAAATGTGTATTCTGTTTACATATGTTCTCTCTCTCTTAAGGGTAATGAATCAATTAAACTTTAGTGATTTTCTTTTAATAAGGATGTGTGCACAATATTTCTATTTAAAACTCTGTTCATCAGCAGAGACAAAATCAGGACCAGATACCCATTTGATAGAAAATGCTTTCTGAAATTGACACATGATTCTGCCCGGCAAAGTCAGAAAAGGGTAAATAAATTACCCGGGCAATACCTGCTATGCCTTCTGGACTTTTATGCCTTGTTAGTGTCTAACGTTACAGAAAAAAGAAATGGAACACCGGGGTTGCCACGGAGACACCCAAGCCCTGTCAACACCTCTCACTCTAATAGTGACAAATGGTACTTATTACATCAGGACTAATTTCATCGGATTCTGATCAGATGAAGATACTTAACCTTTCCTGATAAAATTGTGTCGGTATGATTACTTAAAGACCTTACTAGACATCAGTATTCTGTGTTTATAGATGCAGATTTTATCGAGGTTTATTGTACATTATATTGATGGGCTATATTGGAAAAACCTGCAGTGAGGTTATGCCTTATTTGGGGAAAAAAAAATGTGTGATTTTTGCAAATTGTAACTAAAAATCCTAAATAAAATATATAAAGTTTAAAAGATAAGGCTTTGCATTAAGCCTTTTAAAATAAGGCTTTCTATCAATGCACATGAAATTAAAATAGCCAGATACATCACGTACCTTATGGGCTTTTAGGTCCTGTGCCCTCTAAGCTAGTCATCTTGGATTAAAGCCCACCTTACTGACCCCATCTCAATTTAATTAATTAAATCTGTAAAAATCTCATCTATAGATAAGGTCACATTTTTAGACATTGTGTATTAGGTCTTTTTTAATTTATTTTTTAATTGAAAATGAGTTTACAATATTGTGTTGATTTCTTCTGTACAACAATGCAAATCATATGAGATAATATATGGTATTTGTTTTTCTCTTTCTGATTTACTTCACTCTGTATAGTAGGCCCTAGATTCATCCACCTCACTATCACTGACTTAAATTCATTCCTTTTTATGGCTGAATAATGTTCCATTGTATATATGTACCACATCTTCTTTATCCATTGATCTGTCAATGAATATTTAGGTTTCTTCAATGTCTTGGCTATTGTAAATACTGCTGCAATGAACATTGGGGTACATGGGTTTCATAGAATTGTGATTTTTTTCAGGGTATATGCCTGGAACTTGGGTTTCTCGGTCATATGGTAGATTTATTACTAGTTTTCTAAGGAATCTCCATACTGTTCTCCATAATGGCTATAGCTGGATTAAGATTTCAACATTAGAATGTTGAGGGAAAAATTCAACCTCTAACAGTATTTACACTAAGGTTCAAACCTATGATGTTCTCTGTTGTCTCAATTCTACAGATTTCTTATCCTCCCTGCAGCAAGCAGTACTGTAAAGTTCAATTTCATTCCTTCAGTCCGTCAGGATGTCAGTTTTTTGCATCTGTTTTAAAATTGAAGTATAGCTGCTTTACAATACTCTATTAGTTTTGGGTGTACAGCATAGCGATTCCATATCTTTATAGATTCAGTTCAGTTCAGTCACTCAGTCGTGTCCAACCCTTTGCGACCCCATGAACTGCAGCATGCCAGGCCTCCCTGTCCATTACCAACTCCTGGAGTACACCCAAACCCATGTCCCTTGAGTTGGTGATGCCATCCAACCATCTCATCCTTTGTCGTCTTCTTTTCCTCCTGCCCTCAATCTTTCCCAGCATCAGGGTCTTTTCAAATGAGTCAGCTCTTCACATCAGGTGGCCAAAGTATTAGAGTTTCAGCTTCAACATCAGTCCTTCCAATGAACACCCAGGACTGATTTCCTTTAGGATGGATTGCTTGGATCTCCTTGCAGTCCAAGGGACTCTCAAGAGTCTTCTCCAACACCACAGTTCAAAAGCATCAATTCTTCTGTGTTCAACTTTCTTTATACTCCAACTCTCACATCCACACATGACCACAGGAGAAACCATAGCCTTGACTAGACGGACCTTTGATGACAAAGTAATATCTCTGCTTTTTAATATGCTGCCTAAGTTGGTCATAACTTTCCTTCCAAGGAGTAAGCGTCTTTTAAATTCATGGCTGCAATCACCATCTGCAGTGATTTTGGAGCCCAAAAAAATAAAGTCTGACACTGTTTCCACTGTTTCCCCATCTATTTGCCATGAAGTAATGGGACTGGATGCCATGATCTTTGTTTTCTGAATGTTGACTTTTTCACTCTCCTCTTTCACTTTCATCAAGAGGCTCTTTAGTTCCTCTTCACTTTCTGCCATAAAGGTGGTATCATCTGCATATCTGAGGTTATTGATATTTCTCCCGGCAATCTTGATTCTAGCTTGTGTTTCTTCCATCCCAGCATTTCTCATGATGTACTCTGCATATAAGTTAAATAAGCAGGGTGACAATATACAGCCTTGACATACTCCTTTTCCTATTTGGAACCAGTCTGTTGTTCCATGTCCAATTCTAACTGTTGCTTCCTGACCTGCATATAGGTTTCTCAAGAGGTAGGTCAGGTGGTCTGATATTCCCATCTCTCAGAATTTTACATAGTTTCTTGTAATCCACACAGTCAAAGGCTTTGGCATAGTCAATAAAGCAGAAATAAATGTTTTTCTGGAACTCTATTGCTTTTATGATGTTCCAGCAGATGTTGGCAATTTGATCTCTGGTTCCTCTGCCTTTTCTTAAACCAGCTTGAACATCTGGAAGTTCATGGTTCATGTATTGCTGAAGCCTGGCTTAGAGAATTTTAAGCATCACTTTACTAGCATGTGAGATGAGAGCAACTGTGCAGTAGTTTGAGCATTCTTTGGCATTGCCTTTCTTTGGGATTGGAATGAAAACTGACCATTTCCAGTCCTGTGGCCCCTGCTGAGTTTTCCAAATTTGCTGGCATATTGAGTGCAGCACTTTCACAGCATCATCTTTTAGGATTTGAAATAACTCAACTGGAATCCCATCACCTCCACTAGCCTTGTTCATAGTGATGCTTCCTAAGGCCCACTTGACTTCACATTCCAGGATGTCTGGCTCTAGGTGAGTGATCACACCATCATGATTATCTGGGTTGTGAAGCTCTTTTTTGTACAGTTCTTCTGTGTATTCTTGCCACCTCTTCTTAATATCTTCTGCTCCTTTTAGGTCCCTACCATTTCTGTCCTTTATTGAGCCCATCTTTGCATGAAATGTTCCCTTGGTAGCTCTGATTTTCTTGAAGAGATGTCTAGTCTTTCCCATTCTGTTGTTTTATTCTATTTCTTTGCATTAATCGCTGAGGAAGGCTTTCTTATCTTTCCTTGCTATTCTTTGGAACTCTGCATTCAGATGCCTATATCTTTCTTTTTCTCCTTTGCTTTTTGCTTCTCTTCTTTTCACAGCCATTTGTAAGGCCTCCTCAAAAAGCCATTTTGCTTTTTTGCATTTCTTTTTCCTGCTGATGATCTTGATTCCTATCTCCTGTACAATATCATGAACCTCCATTCATTGTTCATCAGACACTCTATCAGATCTAGTCCCTTAAATCTATTTCTCACTTCCACTGTATAGTCATAACGGATTTGATTTAGGTCATACCTGAATGGTCTAGTGGTTTCCCCACTTTCTTCAATTTCAGTCTGAATTTGTCAATAAGGAGTTCATGATCTGAGCCATAGACAGTTCCTGGTCTTGTTTTTGCTGACCGTATAGAGCTTCTCCATCTTTGGCTGCAAAGAATATATTCAGTCTGAATTCAATGTCGATCGTCTGGTGATGTCCATGTGTAGGGTCTTCTCTTGTGTTGTTGGAAGAGGGTGCTTGCTATGACCAGTGCGTTCTCTTGGCAGAACTCTATTAACCTTTGCCCTGCTTCATTCTGTACTCCAAGGCCTAGTTTGCCTGTTACTCCATGTGTTTCTTGACTTCCTACTTTTGCATTCCAGTCCCCTATAATGAAAAGGACATCTTTTTTGGGTGTTAGCTCTAGCAGGTCTTTTAGGTCTTCATAGAACCTTTCAACTTCAGCTTCTTCACCATTACTGGTTGGGGTGTAGACTTGGATTACCGTGATATTGAATAGTTTGCCTTGGAAATGAACAGAGATCATTGTTTTATAGATTATGCTCTCTTTAAAGTTATTAGAAAATAATGCCTTATTTCTCTGTGCTGTACACTATACCCTTTATATCTGTGTTGCTTTCCGTCTTAAAAAACCCACAAAACCCATAAATGTAATACTTCTCATTTTAGCAAATTTAAAATCATTTGAAAAGGACAAAGTAAACAAAGTCACAGACCCTCAATAACAGTTCTTGAGACAGTCAAGTCCATATGCACTACTGCCAGTTTGTTTCCAGTTCTTTATATACATACAGAATTATTCTAAAATGAGAACTGGAATTTTTACATATGATTGGTTAACCAGCTTACTCTACTGATTCCTATACTGTGATTAATTCATCAAATTATTCAATGTTCTTGAAAACATGAGTTTCATTGAGTTATGAAGTAATTATAATTGGTCTCCCATTGTTTAGTTGTTGTTGTTCAGTCGCTAAGCCATATATGACTCTTTGCAACCCTTTGGACTCAGCACACCAGGCTTCCCTGTCCTTCACCGTCTCCTGGAGTTTGCTCAAATTCATGTCCATTAAGTCAGTGATGCCATCCAACCATCTTGTCCTCTATCACCCGCTTCTCCTGCTTTCAGTCTTTCCCAGCATCAGGGTCTTTTCCATTGAGTTAGCTCTTAGCATCAGGTGGCCAAAGTATTAGAGCTTCAGCTTCAGCGTCAGTCCTTCCGATGAATATTTAGGGTTGATTTCCTTTAGGATTTTTTAGTGCTTAATGGTTTTGTTGTGTTCGATTTCATTCTTTATGATGTCCTTCTTTTATATCTGAACTTTTGTACTTGACTTTGTTTTCGTGCCCACTTTTATTCTAGGGATTTGAAAGGCATGCATTTAACACATATTCTACTAATAATGCTTTCAAATTTTATATAGCTATATACAAATGTATTTTCCTCATAATAAATACCAATAATAAAAAGGATCTACATGTTTTTGGGTGTGAAGTGAATGATCTAGTGTGCTTTTAATTTTGCTATTCTCTTCCTGCCAGTGCCTTCTTTGGATAGCACCTGTCTTAGACTTAACATGTTGATGATGATAACAAAATTGTTTAGTCATTTTAATTTTTATAGATTTTATCATAGTATAGTTGCTGGTGGGCTATAGTCCATGGGGTCGCAAAAGTTGGACACTGAGTGACTAAGCCACCAGATAGTTGCCTTACAATGTTGTGTTAATTTCTGTTGTATAACAAACTGAATAAGCTTTACATTTACATATATCCTCTCTTTTTATATTTCCTTCCCCTTTAGAGAAGCATACCTACAATAACATATATTTTGACCTAATTTATATTTAACAGGGAAAGATTGAGGGCAAGAGAAGAGGGCAACAGAGGATGAGATGGCTGGATAGCATCACAGGCTCAATGGACATGAATTTCATCAAACTCCAGGAGATAGTGAAGGATAGAGAAACATGGTGTGCCTCAGTCCGTGGGGTTGCAGAGTCTGACACAACTTAGTGACTGAAAAACAATATCAACAGAGAACTTGTTTTTAATCAACCTGTATAGTTAGAAAACAATTAAAAATATCTTCAATATGTGTTAAGAATTTTTTTTTTCAGTAGCATCGCCTGATACCTTAAACTTCTTGAGCTCTGTCTGAAAGCCCTGGATTTGTGATCTCCTGTATATTTTTAAAATTTTTGCTTTTTAAATTCTCAATTACTGAGATTTATGACCACACTAGGTTAGATATTCATGCTTACGTCTATCAATCTTCTAACTTTCACTGTTGTCAGTGAAATTTTTAAACTTTCTTTTATCCCACTTAGTTGTATGTGATGTTTTATCTTCTGTTCACAATTTTTAGTTCAATAATTGTGTTTTTGGCCCCCCTCAATCCATTTGTCTCCCAGCTTGTCCCTTTTTTTTAGCAGGTTGTTCTTATTTCATGAATTCAATGCCTTCTCTGTCTACATTGGTTAATTAATTAGACATTTTCTAAGACCCTCTATTTTCCTACTGTTTGATTACACTTTCATGTTCTTGAACTCCAGACCTGAAAGTCCTTAGCAAGAGAAGGCTTGTCTTCATTGAAAATAAATCTCATATTCTTGTGACTATAGTCACACACCAACTTTCTTGGAATGTTACAAAATTCTCGACCTGGCTGTAGAACTACTATAAGAATTGAATTCACAGACTGTAGTTTATCTGAGCAACTTCATCTTTAATTGGAGCTTCTGTCAAAAGTGACAGGTTGATTCATACATGATCCCTTTTAACAGAATGTTTTCCTCATTGTTTGATAGTTTGGAGTAATTTCACTGATTCCTTTGCTCTGTTCAACTCTATTTTTTTCTATCTTCCCAACTGGACAATCTGCCAAAATTTGAGATGGATAGCACTGAAATCTGCCCAACATTCTTGATTGGTATCATTTGACCACTTTATGTTTACGGAGATGCTTTACTCTCTTCTCAACCCCTGTACTATATCAGCAGTTATTCCCAAGGAAGTTCCCCACCTTTCATTGAGAAGCCTTTGTATGGAAGAAAGACAACAGGCAATCAAGCTAAAGATCGAGGTGTGAGTCTGCAGGGGACATTGACTCACTGAATAATTCTGGACAAATATGTAATCATTGAAATCCTCACATTTCCCATTCATACATGGAAATCATTATAAAGTGAAGTCGTTCAGTCATGTCTGACTCTTTGTGACCCTGTGGACTGTACCCTGCTGGGCTCCTCTGTCCGTGGAATTTTCCAGGCAAGGATACTGGAGTGGGTTGGCCATTTCCTTCTGCAGAGGATCTTTCCAACCCAGGTATCAAACCCAGGTCTCCTGCACTGCAGGGAGACTCTACCATCTGAGCCACCAAGGAAGACCATCATGGTAAAGGGTAGACATATTTTTTAGGATAAAGAGAATATGGTATATGACAAGTGTGTTATGTTTCATTAGCATGACCATCCATGTCCATTATGTAGGGTGACTTAATTGACAGGGACTTTTCTTAAAAAAATATTTGTAGTCTTTTTGTGGTTAATATTTATTAAGCACGATGATTGTTTTTTGCTAAGTTAAATTGAAGTAAATACATCTTTTATGCCTAAAACTACAACAGAAGTATCTGGGTGGGTACTGTAGCTAAATTTCATTGTCTGACAGTAACAAGAAACTTGTTTTTATTTACTAAAATTATTTAGCTTAATTTGGACATATATATATATAGTTTTGTATATCTTTCTATTTGTTTTCTTCATCAAATATCATATCCAATATTATGTCAGACACAGTGGTTAACTTGTGATCATGTTTCTGAGGTGAATTCTACTGTTTTCTGTTACACTATTCACCTTTTTTTGCAAAATCTTTATGGTTATTAAAAGTCACTTCTGTCTTCTGTCTTTATGTCTTGAAAATGGCTTTTGATAAAAAGACAAAGTCTGTGAAATATATTGGTAGAGAAAAATAAAAGCAAGCTTAAAAACATGGATATCAATTCTTACAACTTTACAATGCTGTTGAAAGAGTAATTTTAGGATATTTCCTACTCAGTTAGGAATGTTTGTATAGGAATTGAAAATATGGACACCAGTTAGGTGTGTAATCAGGGACCTGTTCCACATTAAACCCATGACACCTTTACAGATGACAGACTCTTGGGTTGAAAAATCCTGAAGGAGCTTTATGCATTCAGAGTCCTTCAGTTAGCACATAGAATAGTAGCTAATTCCATGAGACATTCTTGAATTTTTAAATCATACAGCATTTTTTCACAAAATGTTCTTTGAATAACAATATCTTAAATAGTATGTACATGACTCTCTAAAAACATTTTAAATTTAATCTGAAAGCATCTTGCTCTATAATCCGGCCACTAGAGAGTACTATAATACTGTACCTAGACATGAAAAATTATTGTAATTTTTCAATATAGCATCTTTATCACTTTCTTTCATTTTACTAATTCAATCAATCCAGTTGACATTAAGATTCAATCCCTATAATTTTCTTTGCAAAGAGCTGAATGTGATTTTCCTCTCAAGTCTTAAAAGAGTTTGCAAAGCTATAATTTTTCATTGTGATCTTACTTAGTCTTGAAATAGAGTATGTTTCAGTCCTATCTTCATACTGCATCAGTTCAGTTCAGTCGCTCAGTCGTGTCCGACTCTTTGCGACCCCATGAATCGCAGCACGCCAGGCCTCCCTGTTCATCACCATCTCTCGGAGTTCACTCAGACTCACATCCATTGAGTCAGTGATGCCATCCAGCCATCTCATCCTCGGTCGTCCCCTTCTCCTCCTGCCCCCAATCCCTCCCAGCATCAGAGTCTTTTCCAATGAGTCAACTCTTCGCATGAGGTGCCCAAAGTACTGGAGTTTCAGCTTTAGCATCATTCCTTCCAAAGAAATCCCAGGGTTGATCTCCTTCAGAATGGGCTGGTTGGATCTCCTTGCAGTCCAAGGGACTCTCAAGAGTCTTCAGGTTTTCCCTACTTTCTTCAATTTGAGTCTGAATTTGGCAATAAGGAGTTCATGATCTGAGCCACAGTCAGCTCCTGGCCTTGTTTTTGTTGACTGTATAGAGCTTCTCCATCTTTGGCTGCATAGAATATAATCAATCTGATTTCGGTGTTGACCATCTGGTGATGTCCACGTGTAGAGTCTTCTCTTGTGTTGTTGGAAGAGGGTGTTTGCTATGACCAGTGCATTTTCTTGGCAAAACTCTATTAGTCATACTGCATATGCCAACTTATTTTAGCACAAGAGATGATCAGAGGAATTGTTTTGTTTTTGAGATGTAACTTCAACAAACATTTGTGAAACCCCAAGAAGCAGCAGGCACAGGGTGTATCTGTGTGTCTCTACAAATAATTGCAATGCTTTTCCTTCCTTTGTTGATAAAGCACATGCGGACAAAGACATGACCTAGGGCTGAACATGGTGGTCAAGAGAGAATGATGTAGACCAGGAATTTGGGATGAGGAAGAAGCCTGCTCAGAGTGGGATCATTAGGAAGGCTCTGACATGGAACAGGGAAGTGGAAGGGAACCCATCCCTGAAGGACAGGTAGGAATTAAAGAGTTATATCAAAGATGCAAGTGCAGAAACATGTCTAGCCAAAGCCAGACCTTTCAGGTTATATGTGAACTAGATTATATGTGCAAGTTGTCTTGTCACAAGAATATAGTTTGTGTGTCAGAGAAGCTGGTGGCTTCTGGAATGTGAATGGCCTCTCATGCCCAGTTTTAGAAGTTTGAATGTATTCTTCGAGAAGAAGTTCTCACACTGTTTTTTCCACCTGACAAAGAATCCAAGTTATGAAACACACACATGTCCTTAATAAAAGTGGGCAGTATTTTATAACTTAAATGTGTATATGCAGTCCTGTGCTGTGTGCTTAGTCACTCAGTCATGTCCAGCCCTTTGTGAATGCATTGACTGTAGCCACCAGGCTCCTCTGTCCATAGGGGCTCACCAGGCAAGAATCCTGGAGTCCATTGCCATGCCTTCCTCCTGAGGATCTTCCAAACCCACAGATCTAACCCAGCTCTCCCACACTGCAGGCAGATTCTTGACCATCTGAGCCACCAGGGAAGCCCAAATGTGTATGTGCACACACATAATTTTGTCAATTATACCTCTGTAAAGCTGTGAGGAAAGTGACATGGCTTTGTGGCATGGCTGTGCTCTCCTGGAGGTGGGGATGGGTGGAGGTGTGCATAGGAGTTGTGCTGGGGTGAGCACAGAGAGAGGACGTGGCTTTGAGAGTGTGAGCAGGCCCCCCAAGTGCGTGTCACCTGTTCACAAGGGAGCATCTGTGAAGAGTGCCCTGTGGAGATTTGGTTGCCATCACAGGGATGTGGGATGTGTGCAAATCAGAGCTTGTCTCTTCCTCTGGGTCCTGGAGTACTCCCTGTCCAGGCCTGGGCCAGTTCCCTAGTCCTTTCGGGATTCTGCACCTCTGATCTGGTCATCATCACAGCCTCTCAGTCGGAACACCCCACTAAACTGAGCTCTTTGCAACCTCTGGTCTGTCTCCCCGGCTTCCTACACTGTGACCATCCAATCCTGGGACATTCTTTCATTTCTCTAGCATTTACCCACTCCAGTATTCTTGCCTGGAGAAGCCTATGGACAGAGGAGCCTGATGGGCTACAGTCATGGGGTTGCAAAGAGTCAGACACGACTGAAGTGACTGAGCACAGCATTTATTCATTTCCTCTTCATGAAACTTATTGTATGAACCACATTTGCAGCATGAACAGTCTAACTGTGATGCTGCCACTTCTTGGAGAGTTCTGTTAAGGAGACCATAGATGACAACACCTTTTATATTCAGGCATGTTACACTGCTATTTTACACTTGATTTTGACTTAAAAGTCCATTTATCTTTTCTCTTTTATAATAACTATTATAAAACCATGTCTACTTCCTTAAATTATAGATGCAAAGCCTTTGGTTAAAATTATTTCTGATGATAACATTTAGTATTAATATTAATAGGTTTTGTTGAGTGTCTAAACACATGCAAAACACATCCAAATCAAACTGTAGGTGATTCCTTTTCTCCTGAATAGTTCTTTCCTTTGCCTGACTATTGCCTTGTGTCTGTTGACTCGATTCTGGAAAAAGTATCAGGTATATAACACAAATCCTACTATTCTGTAACTGTGGAGATATTTCTATTAAGGGTAAGAAAATATCCAATCAGATACTCATGAATAGCTATATGTTGAATAAAGCTAGAACTATTAGCTATCTCTTCCTTCTTTTGTCTCTGCTCAACAAATCTCTTTAGCTTTTAGGCCTGTGATTTTCCAGTGCTTTATCAGAACACTTTGTAGCCTTAGGCAGGTTTCTGTTGGCAAGTGCACAACTTCTTCAAGATCTTCTCTGCCCTATGATGATGATAATCTCTGATTTTCAAGACATGCTTATGTTGCTAACTGGGCCAGTACATTTCAAACTGCAGGTTGCAACCCACTGTTGAGTGTGGAACACATAAAGTATGTCAAGACAGGCATTAAATAAAAAGATATAGAAAAGGATGGGCTAGATACCTCAGAGTGCATCTCATGTACAAAAAGTATGAAAATTTTGCATCCCCAGAAGTTCCAGATATCTCACCTCCTCGCCAATGCATTTTAATTTTTGCTATTCTGGAAGTATGTAGTATATCTAATTATGATTCCATTTTGTAGTTCCTGATAATAACACTAATGACCCTTTAATATACTACTGGCCATTCATATATCTTCTTTGATGAAGTATCTGTTTAGATATTTTGGATAGGAACTTCCATGGTGGTCCAACAGTTAAGACTATTCTTTCACGGCAGGGAAGCATAAATTCAGTACCTGGTCAGGGAAGTAAGATCCCACATGCTGTATGGTATGGCCAAAAAATACATATCAAGTTCAAGTTCAGTCGCTCAGTTGTGTCCGACTCTTTGCGACCCCATGAATCAACTCCAGGTGTTTCTTGACTTCCTACTTTAGCATTCCAGTCCCCTATAATGAAAAGGACATCTTTTTTGGGTGTTAGTTCTAAAAGGTCTTGTAGGTCTTCATAAAACCGTTCAACTTCAGCTTCTTCAGCATTACTGGTTGGGGCATAGACTTGGATTACTGTGATATTGAATGGCTTGCCTTGGAAATGAACAGAGCTCATTCTGTCATTTTTCAGATTGCATCCAAGTACTGCATTTTGGACTCTTTTGTTGACCATGATGGCTACTCCATTTCTTCTAAGGGATTCCTGCCCATCATAGTAGATAGATATAATAGTCATCTGAGTTAAATTCACCCATTCCAGTCCATTTTAGTTTGCTGATTCCTAGAATATCGACATTCACTCTTGCCATCTCTTATTTGACCACTTCCAATTTGTTAGTGTTCATGGACCTAACACTCCAGGTTCCTATGCAGTATTGCTCTTTACAGCATCGGACCTTGCTTCTATCACCAGTCACATCCACAGCTGGGTACTGTTTTTACTTTCTGACAGAATGTGGTCCACTGGAGAAGGGAATGGCACCACTTCAATATTCTTGCCATGAGAACCCCATGAACAGTATGAAAAGGCAAAACGATAGGATACTGAAAGAGGAACTCCCCAGGTCATTAGGTGCCCAATATGCTACTGGAAATCAGTGGAGAAATAACTCTAGAAAGAATTTTAGCCTTACATGTAGATAAATACAGAAAAAAGCAGCTAGAAATGTGGTAGGGTGGGGTTTAGAAGTTTTCTTTTGATTTTGAACTTGATCCCATATGTGTATCTTTGAACAAAGTAAGAAAGTCAAAATAAATTGAGACAAATGAATAAAATATATTTCCTTCTTCTTTTCTATGAAGAAAATTTCTGACCTAGGAACACAGTTTTAGTTACTGGTTCTATGATAATCTTTACCTGTTTCCATCAGTTACTCTATTCAATAATTGATAAACATTTCATAAGAAAAAACAATTAACAGAAAACTGTTGGAAAATAGCTTTGCTGATATATATTTTTTAATATAATTTATTTATTTTGCATTTTATATCTTCTCAGTCATCTATTTTATATTTCCAAAATTTTCATATGGTTTCTCTTCCATCTCTTTCCCTTTTTTTCTTTTCTCCTCTTTTTCCTCTCTTTCCCTTCTCTTTTTTTCATTTCCTTCTCTTTCCTAAACTAGTCAATGATAATTCCATTGAATGAGATAGAGTAAGGCAATCATCTTTGCATAGGTGGAGAGTCAGAGCCCAAGCAGAGTGAGTAAGGCATCTATTTACACAAAGCTGAGGGCAATCTGGCATCAAGCGTCTGAGTCCCATGAGCAGGAAAGAAGGTCCATCTCAGGGTAGCTATGTCCGCATAGAATCAGGAGAGCATCCACATAAGAGAAGGGGCTAAAAGATCAGTTACATGCAGGAGGACTGATCAAACAACTGAAAATATTGAGGAAAATGAGAGTAGGTTTCCCTGTTTTTGAAAGGGGTCTACAAATTAGGAAAGGGAGATAACTAGAATGAATCCTGTGGTGTTGCATTATAATGGAAGTATGTGTTCTGGTTATTAATGCATCACAAATTACCCCCAAATGCAGTGATGTAAAACATTACAGTCATGTTATTTCTCATGATTTTTGTGCATCAAGAACTTGAGAAGAGCACATGTGGACAATTTATATCCTGAAGCTCAGGTGCAAAGACTTGAAAGCTGGGGACAACTGGGCAGCTAGGAGCTAGAATCATCCAGAGGCTAGAGTTTGATGCTTGCTGTTGGCTGGGATCTCCACTAGGGCTATAAGCTACAGCATGTACACCTGTCCTTTCCTTGTATCTGTATGGCTTTTCACAGGATGCTGACTGGATTCCAAGAGCAAGTATCCTAACAGGACCGGAGAGAAGTTGCATAATCTTTTAAGTCTCCAAACCTCATTCTGTTATGGTCTTAAGTATTAATCAGCTTGGGATGCTATAACACAATGCCAAAGATGGTGTGGCTTAAATGACAGAGATTTATTTTCTCACAGCTTTGGAGGCTGGAAGACCAAGATCAAGGTGCCAGCATGGTTGGGATCTGCCTTCTTACTATATGGAAGAGCGAGCAAGACANGTATTAATCAGCTTGGGATGCTATAACACAATGCCAAAGATGGTGTGGCTTAAATGACAGAGATTTATTTTCTCACAGCTTTGGAGGCTGGAAGACCAAGATCAAGGTGCCAGCATGGTTGGGATCTGCCTTCTTACTATATGGAAGAGCGAGCAAGACAGAGTACCCGCTCTGGTCTCTCTCCAGATAAAATCACAAACCCCATCATGAAGCCTCACCCTCATGACCTCATTTAAACCTAACTACTAAAAGCCCCATTTTAAACACTACACCATGGCGAGTTAGGGCTTCAGCATATGATTTTGTGGGAACACATTTCAGACCATAGCAACCACCAGTTCAAGGAAGGAGACAAGCATGGCTCTCACTTCTGGATGGGGGAAGCATTAATGTTATACTGTAAAAAAGATTATATGGATCATATGGGATGGGAGATTGTGTTATAGCTAGCTTGGAAAATATAATTTCCCACATTATATATGCTTGTATACACGCTTAATGGGCTTCGCTGGTAGCTCAACTAGTAAACAATCTACCGGAGACCCTGGTTTAATTCCTGGGGTGGGAAGATCTGGAGAAGGGATAGGCTACCCACTCCAGGGTTCTTGGGCTTCCCTCATAGCTTAGATGGTAAATAATCTGCCTGCAATGCAGGAGACCTGGGTTCGATCCCTGGGTTGGGAATATCCCCTGGAGGAGGGCATGGAAACCCACTCCATTACTCTTGCTTGGAGAATCCCCATGGACAGAGGAGCTTGGGGTCACATGGGGTTCATAGGGTCACAAAGAGTCGGATACAACTGAGCAACTAAGCAGAGCACCGCACAGCACTTTATGCATATATACACACATACACGTGTGTATGTTTGTGTGCACATTCCCTAACTATGTCCAGTGAGAGGGCACAAGAGCAGCAACGGCACTCAGCTCCAACAGCAGTGAGCAAACCTGGTGCCCGGATCTTGATTTGGGCACATGCCACTCTTCATTAGAAGGAACCAGGGCTCCTTTGAGAGATGGCTGATTCAAGAACTAGGGAAAAATCAAGATGATTTTAGAACCACTTGTGACAGAAAATAAAGAATAATGAGAGACGCCAAAAGGATATAGTGGAAAGCTTAAAGGGGCTCTATTGGCCAACTTGGGAACTATCTGAGCATCAAAATAAGGAAAGTAACTGCTTATAATCCATTATATTAAGTAAACAAAACCATCAGTGAAGAAACCATATACACACTTTCTAATTACCTCCCCATGCAAATATTTATTATTTACAAAAGTAGAAAAGGAACTTCACAGTCAGGAATCCTGGATGACACTATCTCAGTCAAGTGATCAAAGTGAACATCATCATTGATGGGACAAATTAAAATTGCACATCACCTGACAGAATGCAGTGAGAAAAGCACAGCCCTCTTCTGAGATGTCCTGCAGAAGATGCATGGCTTGAAACAAGTCATGAGGAAGCATCAGACACCAAATTGAGGAACAGTGACAAAATATCTGGCCTGTAATCTTTAATAATGCCAACTCATTGAAGTAAAAGACTGAAGAACTATTCCAGACTGGAAATGATTAAAAGGACTAAATGAAACATGTGATTTTGAACTGGATGTGTTTGCTGTAAAGAGCATCATCAAGACCATGAGAAAACTCAAATAGAGTCTAAAAATTACATGACATTACTGTATCAGATTGATTATATTCTATGCAGCCAAACATGGAGAAGCTCTATACAGTCAACAAAAACAAGACCAGGAGCTGACTGTGGCTCATATCATGAACTCCTCATTACCAAATTCAGACTCAAATTGAAGAAAGTAGGGAAACCGCTAGACCATCCAGGTATGACCTAAATAAAATCCCTTATGATTATACAGTGGAAGTGAGGAATAGATTTAAGGGCCTAGATCTGATAGAGTGGCTGATGAACTGTGGAATGAGGTTCGTGACATTGTACGGGAGACAGGGAACAAGACCATCTCCATGGAAAAGAAATGCAAAAAAGCAAAATGGCTGTCTGGGGAGGCCTTACAAATAGCTGTGAAAAGAAGAGAGGTGAAAAGCAAAGGAGAAAAGGAAAGATATAAGCACCTGAATGCAGAGTTCCAGGGAATAGCAAGAAGAGATAAGAAAGCCTTCTTCAGCGATCAATGCAAAGAAATAGAGGAAAAGAACAGAATGGGAAAGACTAGAGATCTCTTCAAGAAAATTAGAGATACCAAGGGAACATTTCATGCAAGGATGGGCTCGATAAAGGACAGAAATGGTCTGGACCTAACAGAAGCAGAAGATATTAAGAAGAGGTGGCAAGAATACACAAAAGAACTATACAAAAAAGATCTTCATGACCCAGATAATCATGATGATGTGATCACTAATCTAGAGCCAGACATCTTGGAATGTGAAGTCAAGTGGGCCTTAGAAAGCATCACTACGAACAAAGCTAGTGGAGGTGATGGAATTCCAGTTGAGCTGTTTCAAATCCTGAAAGATGATGCTGTGAAAGTGCTGCACTCAATCTGCCAGCAAATTTGGAAAACTCAGCAGTGGCCACAGGACTGGAAAAGGTCAGTTTTCATTCCAATTCCAAAGAAAGGCAATGCAAAAGAATGCTCCAATTACCGCACAATTGCACTCATCTCACATGCTAGTAAAGTAATGCTCAAAATCCTCCAAGCCAGGCTTCAGCAATACGTGAACCGTGAACTCCCTGATGTTCAAGCTGGCTTTAGAAAAGGCAGAGGAACCAGAGATTTTTTTTTTCCATTGGGAAAGATATTTGTCTTCTTATTATTGAATTCTAATAATTCTTTATATATTCTAGATACCAACCTTTACCAGAAACATGCTTTGTAAATATTTCTCTTAAGGTTCAATTAACTTTTTGTATTTTGATAGTTATTTTGGAAGATAAGAGATATTTAATTGTGATGAAATTTGTTTTACCATTTTTTAAAATTTTATAGATTATTTTCTATTCTTAATAAAATATCATCACCTAAGTTACTGTAATTATCTTTAATGTTCTCTTCTAGAAGTTTCTTAGTTTCAACATTCCATTTAGGTCTGTGATCCACTGCATTAAATTCTTTGTATGGTCTGAAGTCATATAGAAGGCCGAGTTTTGGCATCTGTGTATCTCAGTTATCTTGGATATGGATAGTCACATCTTTCAGCACTATTTTCTTAATTTTTTTTCTTTCCCATTAAATTTCCTAGGTACACTTATACTTAGTTACTCTGTTGTATACAATTCTTTGTGACCTCTGGATTGTAGCCCACCAGGCTCCTTTGTCCTTGAGATTCTCCAGACAAGAATACTGGAGTGGGTTGCCATTTCCTTCTCCGGGGAATCTTCCCCACCCAGGGATTGAACCCCTGTCTCCTGCATTGGAGGTGGATTCTTTAACATCTGGGCTACCAGGGAAGCCCCCTAGGTACACTGGTAAAAGTCAATTGATCACGTATGTCATTTGTTTGGGACTCTAGTTCCACTGACCTGTATTTTTTTTTTACACTGAGAATATATTATCTTGATCACACAACTCTATAATTAGTCTATATCCTGCAACTTGGTTCTTATTTAAAGTTGTTTCAGGGGGTCTCCATCTTTTGAATTTCTTTGCACATTTTAAAATTAGTTTGTCACCAGTCTTCTGGGACTATGATTGGAATTGTGTTAAATTTAAGAATAAAGGAAGAATTAACATCTAAAAATATTGGATCTGAAGAGGAGCTAAAAAGCCTCTTGATGAAAGTGAAAGAGGAGAGCAAAAAAGTTGGCTTAAAGCTCAACATTCAGAAAACGAAGATCATGGCATCTGGTCCCATCACTTCATGGGAAATAGATGGGGAAACAGTGGAAACAGTGTCAGACTTTATTTTTTTGGGCTCCAAAATCACTGCAGATGGTGACTGCAGCCATGAAATTAAAAGACGCTTACTCCTTGGAAGAAAAGTTATGTCCAACCTAGATAGCATATTCAAAAGCAGAGACATTACTTTGCCGACTAAGGTCCGTCTAGTCAAGGCTATGGTTTTTCCTGTGGTCATGTATGGATGTGAGAGTTGGACTGTGAAGAAGGCTGAGCACTGAAGAATTGATGCTTTTGAAGTGTGGTGTTGGAGAAGACTCTTGAGAGTCCCTTGCACTGCAAGGAGATCCAACCAGTCCATTCTGAAGGAGATCAGCCCTGGGATTTCTTTGGAAGGAATGAGGCTAAAGCTGAAACTCCAGTACTTTGGCCACCTCATGCGAAGAGTTGACTCATTGGAAAAGACTCTGATGCTGGGAGGGATTGGGGGCAGGAGGAGAACAGGACGACCGGGAAGAGATGGCTGGATGGCATCACGGACTCGATGGACATGAGTCTGAGTGACCTCCGGGAGATGGTGATGAACAGGGAGGCCTGGCGTGCTGCGATTCATGGGGTCGCAAAGAGTCGGACACGACTGAGCGACTGAACTGAATTGAACTGAACCCATGATAATGATTAAATCCTCCATTTATTTTAATCTACTTTCATTTCTCTCATATATATTTTACAGATTTTTTTGTATAGGTCTTGTGTATTTAAAATATTTTATTTAAATGTGTCCTATCATTTGTTCTAAGTGGTTTTGTTTTCACATTTTAACTTGTAATTGTTGGTAGTATATATAGAAATACAATTTTTTGGTATATTAGTTTTGTAAGCTTGTTAAACTCTCTCTCTCTCTTTCTTTTAGTTCTGGTGTCTCCTCTGATAAGTTACCTGATTTTTTTTTTTTTTTAGGTAGACAGTCATGTTGCCTATGCACATAGCTTTGCTTCTTTCCAATCTGCATGCATTCTATTTGCTTGTCTTTATTTCATCCTCTTTTCTGGGAATTCTTTCACTGTGTAGAAAATTCTATATTGACATTTTTCTTTCAGAACTTTGCAGATGTTACTCAGTTGTCTGTGGCTTGTATAGGAAATCCATTGTCATTTTCATATTCATTCCTATATTATGTTAACTCTGGCTCTTTTAAATATTTTTTATTGCTGGATTTCAGCATTTAAGTAACCGGTGTGTCTTGGTGTTATTTTCTTCACGCGTCCTTATCTTAAGGTTCATTGAACTTGGATCTAATGATTTAATCACCTCATGAAAATTTGAATTGTTTAATATTGCCTTCACGTATTCTTTCTTCAGATTATTTTCCTGCTATATCTCTGCTCTTCCCTGTTTGGGCCTCTAATCACATATATTCTGTAGAGTCAATGTTGTCCCACAGACCATTAATGCTTTTTTTTTTTTTTTCACTTTTTCTCCCCATATGTATGCAAGTTTGAAGAGTCTTACTATGGTTTCAAGTTCACTGATGGGTTATTCTGCATTGTCCAATGTGCTATTAATTCCCATCCAGTGAAAATTTTTCATTTCAGATATTCTGTTTCTCATCCCATTAAGTTTCAGTTCCATTTATATGATATACTTTATTTCTCTCCTTGTTTTTTCTTCTACCTCTTTGAAAAAATAACATGTGTTTATAATCATTTTAACGTCTTCAGCTGTGAATTCCTTCAGGGAAGCCACTTCTTGGACTCTTAATATTCCTGCTTTTGACAATGTTTAGTAATTTTTTATTGGATGCCAGATACTAGGAATTTGATGTTATTGAGTGCTGGATTCTTTGGTTTTCTTTAAATATCATTGAAATTGTTTTCTGATATGGCATTGAGTTACTTGGCATTACTATGCTTTTATTAAGCCTTGGTCTACATAATTACAGGTGACAGTTGATTTGGCCCCTTTACTAAGGAGATACAAATGCATTTCTGTGGTTGGCTTGCTCCCCTCTGTGATCAGGTGTCAGCTCCCTCTGGATAGTGAAGACACAGACTGTTCCCAGCTCCATGTGAGCTCCAGTGACCTTTCCACTTATTCCATCTCATGGTTCTTTCCCAGCCTCGGGTCGTTTTCTCACTCACAGTCACAGCAAAATTGTGAACAGTGGACTAGGGGGAACCTCTCTGCAGAACTGGGAATCTGATGCCTTCTCATCCGTTTTGTGCTGGTCTCCGAGTATTGATCATGATGCTCTGAGCTGGGAACGCCTGGGGCACTCATTTTGGTCTGTGTTACTTGAGGCATTGCCCTGACCAGTGCCAGTGTTGTAGCTGGACCATTCCTTGTGAGTCTTGTTATGATTGCAAGATGCCCTCAGCAACAACCATCAGGCAACTCTACAAAAATGAAGTTTACTACTCAAGGGTTCTGGGGGGGTTCATGCCATGTCCAGGGCCACACAGAGAGGTTGCAGGTAGAGAGAGTGAGAGCATGGATCTAGGATTTAGCCTTTACTAGCGTCAAAAGTGGGGTGCTTAGAGTTTTGTGGTTCACTAGTGATGAATTTAACGCATGAGAGTGGGAATTGGACACAACAGGTCACTCAAATGGTCTACTGTCCAGGTCACTCAGGACTTCCTTAAAGAGGAACTTTGTGGGTGGGGTGGCTGGGCTTTTAATCTAGTTGTATAGCTGATAATATGTGTATCTGAGATGGATGTCTTCAAATGGAATGCAGCTTAATATTAGGCACTTATGTTACAGAAAAAAAAAAAAAGAGTTGTCAAGCAGCTGTACTCATTACTATAGCATCCTCCTCTTGTAGATTATAGATGCCTGGGCCATCTCAAGATTATGTGCTCTTAATGCAGAGGGGAGAACATCAGGTTGTTGGTTCCTGCCTTGTAGCCTGGAACCTCTGTCCAGGCAGCAGGCTCGGGAAGTCACGCGATCACCTCATTTGGTTTCTTCCTCTCAGGGTCCTTCTGTTATGCTCCCTGACTTCCCAGTCCTGGAAACCATTATTTTATCTATCTTGTCCATTTCTCAAGTATTTAAGTTGAAAGAGTAAATATGAACTCTCTTGCTCCATCACAGCAGAATGTGAAAGTGATAATTATATAATTTAGCATTTTAAAAGTCCAGCTCACTTTCTAAAGAAACTTTTTAATGCTAAAGTTCTCAATATTCTGGAGCTAAAAGTAGCGCCAGTATTTTCTGTAGAATTTTTTATATGACTGGACATTTGGAAGTAGTATTTAAGTCGATGCTGTCTTCTTTAGTGGCTCAGTGGTAAAGAATCTGCCTGCAATGCAGGAAATGCACTAGACTCAGGTTTGATCCCTGGGTTGGGAAGATCCCCTGGAGGAGGAAATGGCAACCAACTTCAGCATTATTGCCTGGAGATTCTCATGGACAGAGGAGCCTGGCAGACTGCAGTCCACTGTGTCGCAAAGAGTCAGACACAACTGAGCAACAGAGCATACATACACATTTAAATCCATACTAAAGTATTTCAATGACTCTTCATGTTGCCATGTTTTTTCCTCCATGAGCATTAATATTGGGCCATAACATTGTTACTAAAGAAATACTAAGTGATTTCTCAAAGAACAATGTAACTGCAAATCACCTAAAGATTCAGATAGATCAGATGGTAATATTCAAATCCTACTCACAAATCACCAAAAATGAGCTATTTTAAAGTGCTCTCTGGTAGAGAACAAATACCTCATTAATGAAAACCCACATCAGCTAAGAACACTAGTCATGTCATTTAAAATCATGATGGACATCGTGGGGCACTCGGCAAGCTGTGTTGCATGCATGAGTGAACACCTCGACGTGCCGTCATTCTGCTGTGTTACAGGGAGAGACCCTATACACATTCTCCTGGATGAATAAATAGGCTCAGGGAGGGAAATGCAGAGCAAGCTGATGTGCAGAAACAAAGCCTACTGCATACTCATCTTCTTAAACCCTAGGACAAAAGACACCTTCCGGAAGAACTAACTGCAATTTAAGAATGTTATGTCAGAACTAGAAGATATTCAATTTTCAGTTTGTCACTGTTGCTCATTACATGGGTCCCCAAAACTGAGCCTTATACCCAGAGGTGGCCTCTTATCATCTTTCATTCTGAGACCTAGGGCTTTTTCTGCCAAATATCCCATAACCAGCACTTTCCTTCATGATGGTAGTACATAGCTTTTAATAACTGTTAATATAGTCCCTGAAAGCACAGAGTTCACATTGTTTTAATTGTTTTTAACTCTGACTTGAATCCTTCTAAGTTTCCTGTCCACTTAGCCTATCATATACCTTCAAACTTAATACCCTTTCTTTCTCACCACTCACACCACTGATGAAAATTGTCAGTGCTAGCTGAGTCTTTTATTATTTCTCTTATTTAATATATTCTTTATTAACATTTCTTTATTTTTTATTATTTATCCTCATGTCAGGCAATTGAATGTTACAGGCCACAGACTGCCCTGTGTCCCCTAGTTGCAATGCAAGGTTACCTTCAGACAAAGATGGACTAGTGTCTTCTGGTATCGTTGTTGTTGTTCTTAACAACTAACTCATTGGGCACAAACCCATCAAGCAGCCAGAGAGTCTTGTAAAGAGCAGGGCTCCTTTCATGGGATCCTTGAAAGATACTGCGGCACCTTCGTGTGGTTCGTGTGGATCTGCTTCGTAGCTAGAAAGGTCGTGTCAGTTATTAATAGATGCTTAGAATGTGCTATGTGCTCAGTTGCTCAGTTGTGCTTGACTCTTTGGGACCCCATGGACTGTAGCCCGCCAGGCTCCTCTGTCCGTGGAATTTTCCAGGCAAAAATACTGGAGTGGGTTGCTCTTTCCTCCTCCAGGGGATCTTCCCAACCCAGGGATTGAACCTACATCCCCTGAGTCTCCTGCATTGGCAGGTGGATTATTTACCATTGTGCCACCTGGAAAGTCCAAGCTTAGGAAATGACCCTGAAACTTAGTGTCTGACATAAATATTGTTTCCTGTCTCACATTTCTTTTTTTTTTCTTTTTTTAATTTTATTTTTACTTTATTTTACTTTACAATACCGTATTGGTTTTGCCATACCTTGACATGAATCCACCATGGGTGTATACGAGCTCCCAATCCTGAATCCCCCTCCCACCTTCCACCCCATATCATCTCTCTGGATCATCCCCGTGTACCAGCCCCAAGCATCCTGTATCCTGTATTGAACATAGGCTGGTGCTTCGTTCTTACATGATGGTATACACGTTTCAATGCCATTCTCCCAAATCATCCCACCCTCTCCCTCTCCCACAGAGTCCAAAAGTCCGTTCTATACATCTGTGTCTCTTTTGCTGTCTCGCATACAGGGTCATCATTGCCATCTTTCTAAATTCCATATATATGTGTCAGTATACTGTATTGGTGTTTTTCTTTCTGGCTTACTTCACTCTGTATAATAGGTTCCAGTTTCATCCATCTCATTAGAACTGATTCAAATGAATTCTTTTTAATGGCTGAGTAATACTCCATTGTGTATATGTACCACAGCTTTCTTATCCATTCATCTGCTGATGGACATCTAGGTTGTTTCCATGTCCTGGCTATTATAAACAGTGCTGCAATGAACATTGGGGTACATGTGTCTCTTTCAATTCTGGTTTCCTCGGTGTGTATGCCCAGCAGTGGGATTGCTGGGTCATAAGGCAGTTCTATTTGCAGTTTTTTAAGGAATCT
>SJYT01056541.1:301255-341311 GCA_006410635.1 Cephalophus harveyi
AATAGCCAAAGCAATCTTGAGAAAGAAGAATGGAACTGGAGGAATCAACCTGCCTGACTTCAGGCTCTACTACAAAGCCACAGTCATCAAGACAGTATGGTACTGGCACAAAGACAGAAATATAGATCAATGGAACAAAATAGAAAGCCCAGAGATAAATCCACACACCTACGGACACCTTATCTTCGACAAAGGAGGCAAGAATATACAATGGAGTAAAGACAATCTCTTTTAACAAGTGGTGCTGGGAAAACTGGTCAACCACTTGTAGAAGAATGAAACTAGATCACTTTCTAACACCACACACAAAAATAAACTCAAAATGGATTAAAGATCTAAACATAAGACCAGAAACTATAAAACTCCTAGAGGAGAACATAGGCAAAATATTCTCAGACATAAATCACAGCAGGATCCTCTATGATCCACCTCCCAGAATACTGGAAATAAAAGCAAAAATAAACAAATGAGATCTAATAAAAATTAAAAGCTCCTGTCTCACATTTCTTTGGGACAAGTTAACAGGGGTAGGGAGGGCAGCTTGGCTCTGCTCCATGTGTTTCTAGCTGGACTCCGGCTGTAGCATCAAAGCTGATCTTCCCACCTGTTTAGAGCCTCAGAAAGGGCAACCCGGATGGCCAGGCTTGCTGATATGTGGGGCCTTTCTCATTCTCCCTGAGACCTTTGAGTTTATACAGAATATTTCGTGCCCCAGAATCACCGCTCTGTGTGGCCTCTTTCCATTAGGGTGGCTGAGACACCTTCCTGTGGCTGCTGGATTCTACCTGAGCCAGATGAAGGCCAGAAGAGCTCTCATAAGCTCCCACAGCATCACCTGTGTGTCATTTTGTTGGCCAAACAAGTCACAGGGTCACCCAAACTTATGGGATGGAATCATCGTCCCTACCCTTGAATCTCGGATTCAAGGCAGAGTCATCATATCACAAACCAGTGCTGACACAGAGAGGGCTAATTTACCGGGGACCGTTTTGAACAAAGATCACTAAGTCTTAGCCCAAGGCTGCACCAGTCTCTTCCCTACCCGGGATCAAGCCCATATCTCCTTGTGTCTCCTGCAATGGCAGGCAGGTTCTTTACCACTTGAGCCACTTGGGAAGGCCAGTAACCTAATATATAATTGAAAACAATGTTTCAAAGGCAGTGAAGATTTTTGGGGGGCTGCACAGCGAGGCATGTGGGAATCTTAGTTCCTGGACCAGGGATCAAACCCGTGCCCCCAGCAGTGGAAGCTCAGAGCCTTAACCGCTGGACCGCCAGGGAAGTCCCAAAGGCAGTGGAGGGGCGTTATGTTGCCCACAGGTCACATACAGATGCTTGTCTCCTGCAACTCCGAAGGTTTTTTCCAGGCTCCTCTTGATCTTAGAGAAGGCAATGGCCCCCCACTCCAGTACTCTTGCCTGGAAGATCCCATGGATGGAGGAGCCTGGTAGGCTACAGTCCATGGGGTCGCTAAGACTCAGACATGACTGAGCAACTCCACTTTCACTTTTCACTTTCATGCATTAGAGAAGGAAATGGCAACCCACTCCAGTGTTCTTGCCTGGAGAGTCCCAGGGATGGAGAAGCCTGGTGGGCTGCCATCTATGGTGTCGCACAGAATCGGTCACGACTGCAGTGACTTAGCAGCAGCAGCAGCAGCCTCTTGATCTAAATTACAGTCAGGGCTAAAATAACATTCCATTCAACCAGTGTGGTTGTGTGTACTGGGTATACCTGCAGACCTTACCAGTATTAGTCATTCTAGGAAAGAGGACCCATTCATTGAATAATAGTGGAAATTAACATGAAGGAAACTTCATCAGGAAAACACACTGAAGAGCCTTTCTTAAACAGTGACAAAATGCTAAGCTCCAGTCAAGGAGAGACCACCTTTTCCTCTGTTCATCCTTCTGCTCCCAATCTCTGGCATAGAATCTGGTGCATGTGTGTGCACATGCATGTACACACTCAGTTGCATTTGACACTCTAAATGGAGGAGCCTGGTGAGCTGCCGTCTATGGTGTCATACAGAATCAGTCACGACTGAAGTGACTTAGCAGCAGCAGCAGCAGCCTGTTGATCTACATTACAGTCAGGGCTAAAATAACATTTCATTCAACCAGTGTGGTTGTGTGTACTGGGTATACCTGCAGACCTTACCAGTATTAGTCATTCTAGGAAAGAGGACCCATTCATTGAATAATAGTGGAAATTAACATGAAGGAAACTTCATCAGGAAAACACACTGAAGAGCCTTTCTTAAACAGTGACAAAATGCTAAGCTCCAGTCAAGGAGAGACCACCTTTTCCTCTGTTCATCCTTCTGCTCCCAATCTCTGGCATAGAATCTGGTGCATGTGTGTGCACATGCATGTACACACTCAGTTGCATTTGACACTCTGCAACTCCATGGACTGTAGCCCACCAGGCTTATGGAAATTTCCACAGCAAGAGTCCTGGATTGGGTTGCCATTTCCTTCTTCGGGGAACCTTCTTGACCCAGGGATCAAAACCTTGTTTCCTGAGTTTCCTGCATTGGCAGATTCCTTACCACTAGCGCCACCTGGGAAGCCCAGAGCCTGCGTAAGGGACCCTATTTGTTGAATGGAGTTTAAGGAACAGTAGGACTTTCTAAAGAGGATATCTAAATGTTGGTTTAAATGAAGTACAATTCATGGAGCAGATGTCTAGACACACAGCAGACATATGGAAAATCCACGCTGCCTGAAAGGACCTGTGCCGAATTGAAGAAGCACCTTGTTTCCCAGGAAACACTCTCAGCCTTGTGCTCAGCCTCCTGTCTCCAGTCCTCAAGAGGCCACGTGAGCACACAAGTGTCCTTAAGTAGTTGAGAGTCCCTGTCCTAGGAACTCATTTGAAAATTTTCATCCATTGTCACGACTTCCTCTAAAATCTTTGATTTAACAGGTCTTCAGCCAGAAAATCTGAAAGATTATGCTAAATTTGATGTCTAAATCCTTTCCCTTTTGCTATTCATGTGCATTTTCAGAACATTTTGCCAGTGAAAGTGTTTAACAGTAGCATTTGTTTATGGAAGAGATGAATCCCTTGAAGTGAACCCTCAGTGAGATAGCTGTCAAGCGGTATGTTGTCAACTTGTGCTCACAGAGATAGGAAAAGTGTCAGATAGAAGTCTGAGATGAGAGGAAATTGCATGAGAAACTGAAGTCCATCTCAGAGCTTTTTCACTTTTGTTTGTATGGTCTGTAGACTGAAGGTTTATGCCACCTTCTCCCCACAATCCATATGTTGAAACCCGATGCCCAATGTGATGATATTGGGAGGCAGGGCCTTTGGGAGGTGATAAGGTCATGAGGATGGATCTCTCACAAATGGGATCAGTGCCCTTGTAAAAGAGACCCCAGGGAGCTCCCTGCCCCTACCTCCACATGAGGACTCAGCAAGCTGAGTGTGAATTAAGGGTCAGACTTTTACCAGACACCAAATCTGTATGTGCCTTGATCTTGGCTGTCTACTCCTAGAACTGTGAGAAATAATTAATGTTGTTCACAAGGCACTCAGTCTATGATATTTTTGTTATTTTTTGTTGTTTTGTTGTTCAATCACTCAGTCCTATCTGACAACTAGCGACCCCATGGACTGCAGCACAGCAGACCCTTCTGTCCTCCATTATTTCCCACAGTTTGCTCAAATTCTTGTCCATTGGCTTGGTGATGTGATCCAACCATCTCATATTCTGTGGCCCTCTTATTCTCCTGCCCTCAATCTTTCCCAGCATCAGAACTTTTTCCAATGAGTTAGCTCTTCAAGTCAAGTAACCAAAGTGTTGGAGCTTCAGCTTTAGCATCAGTCCTTCCAATGAATATTCAGAGTTGGTTTCCTTTAGGATTGACTAGTTTTATCTCCTTGCTGTCCAAGGGACTCTCAAGAGTCTTCTCCAGCACCACAGTTTGAAAGCATTAATTCTTTGGCACTCAGCCTTCTTTATGGTTCAACTCTCACATGTCCATACATGACTATTGGAAAATGCATGGCTTTGACTATATGGACCTTTGTTGTCAAAGTGATGTCTCTGGTTTTTAATACGCTGTCTAGGTTTGCAATAGCTTTTCTTCCAAGGAGCAAGCGTCTTTGAGTTTCATAGCTGCAGTCCCTGTTCACAGTGATTTTGGAGCCCAAGAAAATAAAATCGATCATTGTTTCCACTTTTCCCCCTTCTATTTGCCATGAAGTGATTGGCCTGGATGCTGTGATCTTAATTTTTGAAAGTCGAGTTTCAAGCCAGCTTTGTCACTTTCCTCTTTAACCCTCATCAAGAGGGTCTTTAGTTCCTCATCATTTTCTGCCATTAGAGTGGTATCATCTGCATGTGTGAGACTTTTTTTTTTTTTTTTGGTTTGTTATAACAATCTGAAAGAACCGGGGGCCTTAGGGAACTAAATTAGACAACTATGCACTTGTTTTACTTGGCACAGTGCTTACCAGGTGATTCAGTATATTGTAACCCTGTTGATGATGTTGAAGTTAATATTATGAAAATAGAAATACCTGAAAATAAAATTCATATTATTTTCTAAAATATTTTATTAGTCATATTTTCTGAGCACTTAAAACTGTAACTGCTATAACCTTGAAAAATGTTCAAGAAAACATCCAGTGCTCAAGCTTATTAAAGAGCAAAATGTCCTCATTAGCCTTCAAGTCCAGGACCCCTCATCATCTTTATAGGCGCCAGTAGATTTTGCTGGAGTTTGTGACTGGTATTTTTGTGACAAAATTTAGTATCCTGATAAGTTTAGGGGGGCATGCATACATGTATGTGTGTATGTGTGTGTGTGTATGCGCGCCTGCTGATGATAAAGCTGATCAGGGTCACAGCATGAAGCTAATGTCACTGTGGAAGGCGGATGGTACCTGGGGTGACCCCTGTTAGCTGGCAAGCCGTCTTCTCTATAGCTGCCAATGTATTCACTACAACAGGCCACCATCTCTCATGGAAGGACCAGGTTGCATAGGGCACAGTTTGGTGAACTCCAAATCTGATTTTTCAGATACCTAATTCCAATGAGAATTGTAATGAGCTTGCTTTTAATTTATTCTTTGGAAATTATGTAGATTTACTAATCACTTAGACTTTAAAATTTTCATAACCTTATGTTCCTGTATAAATGTACCTTCTCTGTTAGTGTATGCTAGTTCATTGATACAGTTTTCTTTTTGTTAAAGCATGGATTATATCTAACAGTAACATTTTTATTTTTCATTATGGTTTTTTAATGGGTCTCAAATTCTGTGATAGATTTTTGTCAAGTTGTTTCCAGTAAAAAGTACTAATTTTAAAAATTAATAACTTAAAATTACCACACCACAGAACAAACGGTCCACAAAACATTCTCCTTTCTTTCTGAAGGTTTTTTTTTTTTTCTTTTTAATGCACTATTACCATTAACCAGTCTTTTACTATTAAACTTAAATGGCCAGTTGAGACAAGTTTTTCTGATACACTTCTTCCACCACTGGTTAAGACTGGAGTGGCAGGTGTTCAGGATAATATTCATTTAGCCTTCAGAGTCTTCTGAGTAGACTTAGTGACCTTGCCAGCTCTAGCTGCCTTCTTGTCCACTGCTTAATGACACCCTATAGTTACTTCCATTCTGATCACTTGGTTGTTGATCCACATTATGATCCACATTATGATCCACATTATGTTGATCCACATTATGATCCATATTGTTGATGCACATTATGCATCAGTGTGTGCTTGATTGGTTCAGTTCAGTCACTCAGTCGTGTCCAACTCTTTACTAGCCCATGGGCTGCAGCATGCCCTGCTTCCCTGTCCATCACCAACTCTCAGAGCTTGCCCAACCTCATGTCCGTCGAGTTGGTGTTGCCATCCAACCATCTCATCCTCTGTTGTCCCCTTCTCCTCCTGCCTCCAGTCTTTTCCAGCATCAGGGTCTTTTCCAGAGAGTCAGTTCTTCACATCAGGTGGCCAAAGTGCTGGAGTTTCAGCTTCAGCGTCAGTCCTTCCAATGAATATTCAGGACTGATTTCCTTCAGGATTGACTGGTGTGGTCTTCTTGCAGTCCAAGGGACTTTCAAGAGTCTTCTCCAACACCACAGTTCAAAAGCATCAATTCTTCAGCACTCAGTTTTCCTTATGGTCCCATTCTCACATCCATACGTGACTACTGGAAAAAACATAACATTTACTAGACGGACCACAAGTGGATCTTCACGGGCAAAATAATGTCTCTGCTTTTTAATATGCTGTCTAGATTGGTCATAGCTTTTCTTCCAGGGAGCAAGCGTCTTTTAATTTCATGGCTGCAGTCACCTTTTGCAGTGATTTTGGAGCCCAAGAAAATAAAGTCTCTCACTGTTTCCAGTGTTTCCCGATTGATTTGCCATGAAGTGATGGGACCAGGTGCCATGGTCTTAGTTTTCTGAATGTTGAGTTTTAAGCCAGCTTTTTCACTCTCCTTTTTCACTTTCATCAAGAGGCTCTTTAGTTCCTCTTCGCTTTCTGCCATGAGGGTGGTGTCATCTGCATATCTGAGGTTATTGATATTTCTCCCAGCAATCTTGATTCCAGCTTGTGCTTCATCCAGCCCAGCATTTCACATGATGTACTCTGCATATGTTATATAGGCAGGGTGACAATACACAGCCTTGACATACTCCTTTCCCAATTCGGAACCAGTCCATTGTTCCATGTGTGCTTGATGGAAATAACAAAATGGTGGACACATTATGAGAACTTCCTGTTTTCCAAGGCAATTGGAGGAGATGGGCAGATGGTTAATGGGCCATGATAGGGTAGTACTATGATATAGTAGGTCTTCCTTGGTGGCTCACTGGTAAAGAATCTGCCTGCCAATGTAGAAAACCTTGGTTGGCTCCCTGGGTTGGGAAGATCCCCTGGAGGTGAAATAGCAACCCACTGTAGTATACTTGCTTGGACAGTCCCATGGACAGAGGAGCCTGGTGGGCTATAGTCGATGGAGTTGCAAAGAGTTGGACATGACTAAAGCAGCTTAGCATGTACCCCTGCTCTGTACATTGACCTTAGAACATTCCCCTTAAATACTTATACAAACAAATGGACAAAGACAATGTCAATACTGAGGTAATTCCACTTTAAACAAAAAGGAATTTTTGAGGTAATTCCTTTTTTTTTACCTACAGGAGCCACAGTCTGTCTAACCTCAGGTAAAGAAAAACAGTATCATTTAGAAATACACAAATATTTTACTGTCTTTGGAAAATAATCTTTCCTGTATTTAAAATTATTTCATATTTAAGCTGCTTAGAGGTTTTTTTCCTCTCAAAGCTCAGATACTTTTTATGATAATCTGAATCACCTAAATCCACTTCTTAGGAATCAAGTATCATTTGTTTTGTCGTTCAGTCACTCAGTCGTGTCCGACTCTTTGCAACCTCATGGACTGCAACATGCCAGGCTTCCCTGTCCTTCACCATCTCCTGGAATTTGCTGAAACTCATGTCCATTGAGTCAGTGATGCCATCCAACCATCTCATCCTCTGTCGTCCCCTTCTCCTCCTGCCTTCAATCTTTCCCAGCATCAGGGTCTTTTCCAGTGAGTCAGCTCTTTGCATCAGGTGGCCAAGGAATTGGAGCTTCAGCTTCAACATTAGTCCTTCCAATGACTGATCCAAAATCATCTGTTCTAGAAAGAATAAAATGTACATGACCATTCATAAATCTAATGGTTCCCTGCCAACCATACAGGGAGCTTAATAGTGTGGGCTATTGGGCTGTTCTCTAGCACTGCTCTGTTCTGGCTGTGTAACATACTGCCAGAGAGGCTGGATGGCCTCATTAGAAAGAACCAGAAAAGCTAGTGGAAGTGGCTCTCGTAGACCATCAGGTCAGCATTCTCCAGATGGAGACTGGGCAGGCTTGGGAAGCATAGCCTTAGAAAGTGCTGGGCTTCATACACCACAACATAACCCTGAGGGAGTGTGGCCAGGAATATACCATCTTGGCTACTCTTGTATCTTCTAAACATGATACAATCCTGTTGTTGTTGCTGTCTAGTGGCTAAGTCGTGTCTGACTCTGCTACCTCATGACTGCAGCAGGCCAGGCTTCCCTGTCCTTCACTATCTCTAAGAGTTTGTGCAAATTCCTGTGCATTGAGTTGGTGATGCTATATGACCATCTCATCCTATAGCACACTTTAGTTATGCCAGAAAGCAACAGTTTTCAATATGTGGCCCTGGAGCCCTGAGTTTCTCTAAAATACTTGTCTGGTTCTACAAACTAATGCTAACATATTTTTTCCCTTCTTCACTATTTTGATATTTGCTGTGTTGGGTGTTTGATGCCTCAGTACAAATCAAGACCTGGAAAACAGTTGCACTCAAATTGTATAAGTATTGTACTATATTCTGGCCTTCACACACTCACAGGAGAAAAAAAAAAGAGAATGCCCTTTCTGAGGCCATAGAAGTATCAATTTTATTATATCTCAACCCTTGCATACATGACTTCTTAATAACCTGTGAAGACCTGGGAAATACACATAAAGTACTTTGACAATGTACATCAGTAAGATGGTTATCTCAAAGAGAAGCTGGCTGAATTGTCTTTTCTTTTGTGAAACACCACTTTTGCTTAAAAGGAAAATGGCTGGGAAAACTGTGATCAACCAGATTATAGATATTTAGAAGACATTTTCTTTAAAAAGAACCAAGATGAGTCTGTCACTTCAAGGGAAACAACTGACAGTATTTGTTCAATGGTAGATTTGAGCGTTTGAGCAAAAATTAAAATTCTGGAAAACTTCTATTCAACATCCTATGCTTGAAACCTTCCCAATAATTTAAAGATTTTTCTCATGAGATATTCACATGAATATTCTCATGATATTCACAATGATTATTTTTTGATATTTTATATTGAATTGCATCAGCATTGAAAAGATCTGCATAATTCAGTGAACTGATGCTCCAAAAATGACTAATGCATGATCTACAAAAGCCATGCTTCGGGAACAGATTTGTCCAAGGTTTAAGCAGGACTTTGAACAATGGATTTTTCATGTCATAGGGTAAGAAAATATCATTGCAGCTAATCTTTGTAAAATTACCAAAGAAGAATATCCATAATTACCTGACAAAACTTTTGAAGTCTTCCTTCCTGTTCTCTCTACATACGTGTGGAGCCCAATTTTCTTGAAATATTTGACATACTTCCATCAAAACCACACATCACAAGAGCCTGAATGTAGCAGCCAACAAGAGACCAGGCAGCTTTCTATTAAGACAGAGATGACAAAGATTTATAAACATAGAGACGGTGTCACTCTCCTCCCCATTTTTTAAAAATTATAGCTATTTTTCACTAAGCATGTTTGTTTATATTAACGTGTAATGGGTCACTATTTTATCTTTATTTTGTTGTTGTTGTTTAGCTGGTAAGTCATGTCTGAATCTTTCTGACCCTGTGGACTGTAAGCCTGCCAGGCCCCTCTGTTATTGGGATTCTCCAGGCAAGAATACCAGAGTGGTTGACATTTCCTTCTCCAGGGGATCGTCCCAACCCAGGGGTCGATCCCAAGTCTCCTGGCAGATTGTTCACTGCTGAACCATGGGGAAAGCCTTCATCTTTATAAGTATTAATAAATATTTCAAAATATTTTAAAATTTAAGCCACACTAAATATTAATACCTAAATAAATCACATAACCAAAGGCCTTTTGAGGTCCTCAATCATTTATGAGAGTCTGGTGCTCTATGACAGCTTAGAGGGGTGTGTGGGAGGGGGGATGGAAGGGAGTTTCCAGAGGGAGGAGACCTCAGTTTGATCCCTGGCTCAGGAAGATCCCCTGGAGACAAGAATGGCAGGCCATTCCAGTATTCTTGCCTAGAGAATGCCATGGACAGGGAACCTGGCAGGCTACAGTTCATGGGGTCACAAAGACCCCATGAGTGACTTAAAAATTAGCTCATTCATATTGTTGTATGGCAGAAACCAACACAACTTTGTAAAGCCATTGTCCTCCAGTTAAAAATAAATTGCAAAATAATTTGTGAAATGTGAGACCTCTTACAGTAAGGTATTGGAGGCAGGTCACTCTGGAGTAGAGGGAGAATGATGAAATTGGGGGACACTCAGTCTACAGTGCCTTCTTCCATCACAGCAGATTGACTGGTGCCTGTTTTTCATCTGAAATTCTGTATAAAATCCCAATGGAAGACTCCATTCCACATCAATGCGTCATTTAGAAATACATTCTTTGGACCAGAGAAATTCAGAGGTAGAGAAAAACGAAATCAGTTCTTCCTTTCACTTGTCATGTCAAGCAAAAAACATGAGTCTAATTATTTTACCTGCTTCTTAAGGGTAGTGTGAGCTTTATGTGAGTCAATGTTTGTAAAAACTTTGAACATTCTTGTCACTACCAAATTTATGTAGGTGCCTGTTAAATAAAAAGAAATGAATAAATAGCTACAAGTGACGACACATTTGCAAATCACATTGCAAGCAAAAAACTAGGTTGAAGTGACCCTTTACCCCAGAGATTCAGGAAGTTTGTCCAACTCAGGTTCAGGGAGGACACCTGTAGATTTCTGGGTTCCAGTGGACACTCTCTTTAAGTGTCCCACTTCTGAAACACAGTGAAATACGAAGATTATAAAAATACAAGCTGATCAACTAGCAAATACATAAGAAATAAATGGCCCAAACTCTCCACTTTACATGGATAGGTTCACTCAAGAGCTGTACACCATTTAGAAACTAAAAGTGACTCAGAAACCCCTTTCTACCCACACCTGCAAAGTCATGAAAATACCTACTTGTCAGTAGGGTTTTTGGCCTCCCATTCGGCTGCATCATTCCTACCTCAAGCACTGAGTGTTTACTGTGGAGATAGGGGAAAAAAAAAACAACACTGCTTTTCCTGATAAGAAACTCCTAAGCTCGTAGGGCAGATCTCAATATGCTGTATGTTGCGTTAGTCACTCAATTGTCTCCGACTCTTGTCCATGGGATTCTCCAGGGAAGAATACCAGAGTGGATTGCCATTCCGTTCTCCAGGAGATCTTCCCGATGCAGGGATCAAACCTGGGTCTCTTGCATTGCAGGCAGATACTTTATCATCTGGGCCACCAGGGAAGTCGCATATGTTATGTATGCCCAATTCCCAAATGGGGGGAAGGAGAAAGTGGAATGAATTGAGAAAGTAGCCTTGACGTTTATACACTACCATGTGTAAAACAGATAACTAGCAAGAAGCTGATACATAACACAGGCAGCTCAGATTGGTGTTCTGTGATTACCTTAAGGGATTGGATCTGGAGGTGGAAGGGAGACTCCAGAGGGAGGGGTATGTATATATTGATGGCTGATCCACACTGTTGTACAGCAGAAGCGAACACAGTATCTTAAAGCAGTTATCCTCTGCTTAAAAAAAAAAAGAACATAGGAGGCAGAGCACGGATGTTAGAGTCCTAGAGACGTACCTTAAATCCAGCTCTAACAATTTTTTAGCTGTGCGACCAAGACAAGTTATTCCCATTTTAAGTGTGGGATGGACAATTAATAGTGTTCTGACATTTTAGGAAGAGGAAATAAATGATGAGCTCTAGAGCTTAAGAAGGAGAAGGCAATGGCATCCCACTCCAGTACTCTTGCCTAGAAACTCCCATGGACAGAGGAGCCTGGTAGGCTGCAGTCCTTGGGGTTGCTGAGTCAGACACGACTGAGCGACTTCACTTTCACTTTTCACTTTCATGCATTGGAGAAGGAAATGGCAACCCACTCCAGCGTTCTTGCCTGGAGAATCCCAGGGATGGCGGAGCCCAGTGGGCTGCCGTCTATGGGGTCGCACAGAGTCGGACACGACTGAAGCGACTTAGCAGCAGCAGCAGCAGCAGCAGCAGCAGAGCTTAAGAAAGAAATGTGTGTTTGGGAGTCATTTGGAGTCAACTGCGAAAGAGGTGTAGCTTGTAGGTTAGGATTGGGGGTAAGATCAAGTTTTAGGGTAACCCTGAACTTTGAGATAACCATCTGCACTTTGCTAAGAAGCATTGAGGGACCATTAAAATTGAGTCACTTTTTAAAATGTCTGAATGAAAGTGACACGTCACCTATAAGTGTGATTCTCTAGACTGCTCGTAGCCCCCATACAAGGGAATTCAGTGAAGTATTTTCAGCAACAGCTAGATGAATGCAAACATCCTCAGTGAGGCATTGCATGTGACACTACCTTGTAAACTGACCTTGTTACAAAAATATTAAGTTGCTGCTCTCCCAGAGGTAGAATAACTAGTGCTGGTCACAGTGGTAATAGGAGAGGCAGTATATGCAGCGCTCATGTGCCAGTATTCTCCTCGTGAGCACCTAAGACCACTGCAAGCTAAGTGTTTTACACATGATGAGCAGAAAGTTCTGGAACACTCCAAAGAACACAGAAGGCAAGTTCCTTCTAGCCACTGAATTCTCTATTCTTCTTCACCCAGTGGAAACCGCCACAACAAATCCACTCCTTCCTTATTTTGGAATTTACTCTTACTATAGTGAATTAATTCAGCCGCTCAGTTGTGTCCAACTCTTTGTGACCCCATGGACTCCAGCACGCCAAGCCTCCCTGTCCATCACCAGCTCCCAGAGTTTATCCAAACTCATCTCCACTGAGTCGGTGATGTCATGTAACCATCTCATCCTCTGTTGTCCCCTTCCCCTCCTGCCTTCAATCTTTGCCAACATCAGGGTCTTTTCAAATGAGTCAGCTCTTGGCATCAAAGTGTTGGAGTTTCACCTTCAACATCAGTCCTTCCAATGAACACCCAGGACTGATCTCCTTTAGAATGGACAGGTTGGATCTCCTTGCAGTCCAACGGACTCTCAAGAGTCTTCTCCAACACCACAGTTCAAAAGCATCATTTCTTTTGTGCTCAACTTTCTTTATACTCTAACTCTCACATCCATACATGACCACTGGAGAAAACATAGCCTGGCTAGACGAACCTTTGTTGACAAAGTAATGTCTCTGCTTTTTAATATGCTATCTAGGTTGGTCATAACTTTCCTTCCAAGGAGTAAGTGTCTTAATTTCATGGCTGCAATCACCATCTGCCATGATTTTGGAGCCCCCAAAAATAAAGTCTGACTGACATTGTTTCCACTGTTTCCCCATCTATTTCCCATGAAGTGATGGGACCAGATGCCATGATCTTATTTGAGCCAACTTTCTCACTCTCCTCTTTCACTTTCATCAAGAGGCTTTTGAGTTCCTCTTCACTTTCTGCCATAAGGGTCGTGTCATCTGCATATCTGAGGTGATTGATTTTTCTCCTGGCAATCTTGATTCTAGCTTGTGCTTCTTCCAGCCCAGCGTTTCTCATGATGGTACTCTGCATATAAGTTAAATAAGCAGGGTGACAATATACTGCTTGATGAACTCCTTTTCCTATTTGGAACCAGTCTGTTGTTCCATGTCCAGTTCTAACTGTTGCTTCCTGACCTGCATATAGGTTTCTCAAGAGGCATGTTAGGTGGTCTGGTATTCCCATCTCTTTCAGAATTTTCCACAGTTTATTGTGATCCACACAGTCAAAGGCTTTGGCATAGTCAATAAAGCAGAAGTAGATGTTTTTCTGGAACTCTCTTGCTTTTTCCATGATCCAGCGGATGTTGGCAATTTGATCTCTGGTTCCTCTGCCTTTACTTAAATCTATTTCTCACTTCCACTGTATAATCATAAGGGATTTGATTTAGGTCATACCTAAATGGTCTAGTGGTTTTCTCCACTTTCTTCAATTTCAGTCTGAATTTGGCAATAAGGAGTTCATGATCTGAGCCACAGTCAGCTCCCGGTCTTGTTTGTGCTGACTGTATAGAGCTTCTCCATCTTTGGCTGCAGAGAATATAATCAATCTGGTTTCAGTGTTGACCATCTGGTGATGTCCATGTGTTGAGTCTTCTCTTGTGTTGTTGGAAGAGGGTGTTTGCTATGACCAGTGCATTCTCTTGGCAAACTCCATTAGCCTTTGTCCTACTTCATTCTGTACTCCAAGGCCAAATTTGCCTGTTACTCCAGGTGTTTCTTGACTTCTTAGTTTTGCATTCCAGTCCCCTATAATGAAAATGACATCTTTTTTGGGTGTTAGTTATAAAAGGTCCTGTAGGTCTTCACAGAACCATTCAACTTCAGCTTCTTCAGCATTACTGGTTGGGGCATAGACTTGGATAACTGTGACATTGAATGGTTTGCCTTGGAAATGAACAGAGATCATTCTGTTGTTTTTGAGATTGCATCCAAGTACTGCATTTCAGACCCTTTTGTTGACTGTGATGGCTACTCCATTTCTTCTAAGGGATTCCTGCCCACAGTAGTAGATATAATGGTTATCTGCATTAAATTCACCCATTCCAGTCCATTTTAGTTCGCTGATTCCTAGAATGTCAATGTTCACTCTTGCTATCTCTTGTTTGACCACTTCCAATTTGCCTTGATTCATGGACCTGACATTCCAGGTTCCCATGCAATATTGCTCTTTATAGCATCAGACCTTGCTTCTATCACCAGTCACATCCACATCTGGGTGTTGTTTTTGCTTTGGCTCTGTCCCTTAATTCTTTCTGGAGTTATTTCTCCACTGATCTCCAGGAGCATACTGGGCACCTACTGACCTGGGGAGTTCATCTTTCAGTGTCCTTTTTGCCTTTTCATACTGTTCATGGGGTTCTCAAGGCAAGAATACTGAAATGGTTTGCCATTCATTCCTCCAGTGGACCACATTTTGTCAGAACTCTCCACCATGACCCGTCCGTCTTGGGTGGCCCTACCCGGCGTGGCTCAGTTTCATTGAGTTAGACAAGGCTGTGGTCCACGTGATCAGATGGGTAGTTTTCTATGATTGTGGTTTCAGTCTGTCTGCCCGTTGATGCCCTCTCTCAGTGCCTACTGTCTTACTTGGGTTTCTCTTACCTTGGATGTGGGGTATCTCTTCACGGCTGCTCCAGCAAAGTGCAGCCACTGCTCCTTACCTTGGACATAGGGTATCTTCTCTCAGCTGCTCACTGCTTCAGTATCACCCTAACTAAATTCAGCTAATTCCTAAGGTTAGAGTTTGTTTGGAGAGGTGGCAAAATTACACACACAAAAAAAAAAAAGCAAAAAATTCCCCTTTTTATCTGTCATTTGTTCTGGGTGATATTCAGTGAAATTTTGTTACACTACTGTTTGCAGTAAATGTCCTTTTCACATATTTATGTGAACTAAACTATTTTCAATTTGAATTAAATTTGATTCTTTTATGATGCAGTAACAATGAAGATTAAAATAAACAGAAGCCCTCCAGTAAGCTGAGATATAACATTTTTAGATGTAGGAAGTTAATGCCATCAATGCTATTCTGAGTCATAAGGAATTACCCTGGAATTGAAGCCTTGATGAGGTTCATTTACATACACACAGGCTGCAAGACACAACTTTCTCTCCACTAATGGCTTTGAAAGGGCTTCAGAGAGTCTCTTGGTAATCAGGATTGACATCCTGAATTGATGGCTGATGGAGAGTAAGGGCCAAGACACAGAGTGATCTCAGGGACTTTTAATAAGACTTGGCAAGTGATCAGGACACACAGTCAATCACAGGGTAATGCCAATACCCTCCTTCCCATCTATTCTCTAAAAGGGGCCTTGAGCAAAATTGATAAAATAAATAAAATGAGACCACATACATAAAGAATCCTTAATAGAATGTTCTGTATGGAGAGTGGGACTTTTGTAAAATTGCTTTATTTTCTGTTTTGTGTGTGTGTGTTCATCCATACAAAGAGAAAACAAAGCTAATAGCAAGATCTTGATATTTCTGAGGTTTTTTTTTTTTTTTTTTCCCCTTAGTTTTGTGATTTAAGAATAAGAAAGCAAAGAGAAATGCCTTGCAAAGGTAACTTTGCACAGCTATCCCTAAACTGTATTCTTGTACCAGTCTAACTTCAGTGGTCCTCAAATATGAGCTTACATACTACTCTCAACCTTTCCAATTTAAAGTAGAGGAGAATGTCACAATCTTCAGGCAGAAAAACTTGCTTCATTTTAAAGCCAGGTACCAAAAAGGCTGAATTTTTGATCCAAAAGAAAAAAATTCTGGAATAAAAATAGAGCTGATCTTTGAAGAGAAAAATTTCTTGTCTTCAAATCTGACTTTCATTTTCTTTCATTAAAATAAAAATATAATAAAAAATAATATTCCAGAATAGCCTTTTTTCATGTTAGGAATACAGAACCATATCAAATAATTCCTGAAACCAGCCAAGAAAGGAAAAGGAGAATGAAGTTCAAATATAATATACGGCTATTTATTATTGGAGTTAGAGTTCTCATAAAAATCTTACAAGTCTTTTGGCAAATTAACTAACTGGACTCAGTAACTCATGTCAACTATAATAATAAACATTCTTTGTCTCTTTCTGCCAATTCAATCATGTAAAAATTATCTTAAGGGCTTCCCATTTGGCTCAATGGTAAAGACTCCTCCTGCAGTGTAGGAAACATAGGAGATACAGGTTTGATCCCTGGGTTGGAAAAATCCCTGGAGAAGGAAATAGCAACCCACTCCAGTATTTTGCTTGGGAAATCCCATGGACAGAGGAGCCTCGTGGGCTACAGTCCATGGGGTCACAAAGAGTTGGATACAACTGAGCATCTAAACACACACACAAATTCTTATTCTACCTTTCTTTTAAATTTGCACTAGAGTCCTTTTTGGAAATAAGTCATACATATATTAAAGGTTCTAGAATTCACCAAATTTTAAAGTCCTTTCCCTTCTAGGATAGCTTATCAATCCTACTCTCCCCTTGGTTCTTCCCAATTACACACACACACAAATGCAACTGAACTGCTGCACCTTTGGCCCTACAGTTCTGTGTTGAAAATCCCTTCTCCCCCTTCTTTCGGGTGAAATTTGTCTATTTTTCAAACATTTAGCATAAGGTAGAGACTTCTGTCCTCCCTCCTGTAGGGAAGAGTGGCTTTGGGTCCTTCTGTGCTCTCTCTCCTGGAAATACTTCTCTGTGAGCAAGGGGTTTGGATTACTTCACATGGATCCCCACCTCCGCCCGGGGTTCCTGCTGGGCTGACTCTGAAGCAAAGCTCCCTTCTCAGATGCCTGTGTTCCAGGGTGCTGTTAGTGGTCAGGATGCTATCAGATGCAGTGGCACGGTGCAGGTCCATGTTCTATCATATTTTCATCTTATAATGTTATAAAATCTTATAACTTTATAAAAGCCATCTTGATCTTTTTCTGGCATAGTGAAAAGAGAGTGGCATGAGGGTTGGGCGAACTAGGGTCATATGACTTTAATTCTCAAGTCATATGACCTCCTGGATCTTGAGACTCCTCATTCAACTCCAGAGAGAGTTGGAGGGATTAGCTTAGATGATATGCAAAATATTTTTGATCCAAAAGAAAAAAATTCTGGAATAAAAATAGAGCTGATCTTTGAAGAGAAAAATTTCTTGTCTTCAAATCTGACTTTCATTTTCTTTCATTAAAATAAAAATATAATAAAAAATAATATTCCAGAATAGCCTTTTTTCATGTTAGGAATACAGAACCATATCAAATAATTCCTGAAACCAGCCAAGAAAGGAAAAGGAGAATGAAGTTCAAATATAATATACGGCTATTTATTATTGGAGTTAGAGTTCTCATAAAAATCTTACAAGTCTTTTGGCAAATTAACTAACTGGACTCAGTAACTCATGTCAACTATAATAATAAACATTCTTTGTCTCTTTCTGCCAATTCAATCATGTAAAAATTATCTTAAGGGCTTCCCATTTGGCTCAATGGTAAAGACTCCTCCTGCAGTGTAGGAAACATAGGAGATACAGGTTTGATCCCTGGGTTGGAAAAATCCCTGGAGAAGGAAATAGCAACCCACTCCAGTATTTTGCTTGGGAAATCCCATGGACAGAGGAGCCTCGTGGGCTACAGTCCATGGGGTCACAAAGAGTTGGATACAACTGAGCATCTAAACACACACACAAATTCTTATTCTACCTTTCTTTTAAATTTGCACTAGAGTCCTTTTTGGAAATAAGTCATACATATATTAAAGGTTCTAGAATTCACCAAATTTTAAAGTCCTTTCCCTTCTAGGATAGCTTATCAATCCTACTCTCCCCTTGGTTCTTCCCAATTACACACACACACAAATGCAACTGAACTGCTGCACCTTTGGCCCTACAGTTCTGTGTTGAAAATCCCTTCTCCCCCTTCTTTCGGGTGAAATTTGTCTATTTTTCAAACATTTAGCATAAGGTAGAGACTTCTGTCCTCCCTCCTGTAGGGAAGAGTGGCTTTGGGTCCTTCTGTGCTCTCTCTCCTGGAAATACTTCTCTGTGAGCAAGGGGTTTGGATTACTTCACATGGATCCCCACCTCCGCCCGGGGTTCCTGCTGTGCTGACTCTGAAGCAAAGCTCCCTTCTCAGATGCCTGTGTTCCAGGGTGCTGTTAGTGGTCAGGATGCTATCAGATGCAGTGGCACGGTGCAGGTCCATGTTCTATCATATTTTCATCTTATAATGTTATAAAATCTTATAACTTTATAAAAGCCATCTTGATCTTTTTCTGGCATAGTGAAAAGAGAGTGGCATGAGGGTTGGGCGAACTAGGGTCATATGACTTTAATTCTCAAGTCATATGACCTCCTGGATCTTGAGACTCCTCATTCAACTCCAGAGAGAGTTGGAGGGATTAGCTTAGATGATATGCAAAATACCTGTAGGTAGTAATCAGGAATGATCACTGCTTTGTCTCCTCTTGTGTGCATAAGCATTCTAAGTGAGGCAGACAGCATGGATTTACTGCAGTATATAAACTCTAAAATTGCCATTGTGTTAAACCACTCAACAACTGTATTGTAGAATTTATGTCTTAACTATTCTGAAAAGACATCAATTTAATGTCTTTTGCAAAACGTGATAGGTTTTGCCTCAGAAACTTTAGGGAACTAATCAAGGAAATAATTAGAAATACAGATAAAAATCTATGAAAGAGTTTTATTTTGTTTTAATTATAGTAGTGAAATACTAGAAGCACCCAGGATAGGTTAATTAAATTATTGTATATCCATTCAATGGATTGTTGCACAGTATTAAAAAGATGTATTGAAACACTTTGATGACAGGAAATCATTCATGATTTAGTAACATTCATACAATATGTATTGATTCCACACATAATAAAACTATCATGTAAAATAAACTGAATGAAAATCTATTTAAATAGCAATTTAATATTGATTATCTGAATATACATACATAGAAAAACATATAGAAGTAAACACAAAACCTGTTAATAGAGGTCAGTTTTTGGTCAACTGTAGCAACTAGCCCTTCTACCCTGAAAACGGAATTATGAGGGATTTATATATATTTTATTCTTTTAATTTGTCTTTTTTCAGAATTTTCACACTGTACCAAATTATATTTGTAACAAAAGTCATTTTTAGAAACCTTATAAAAGTGAAAATATGGATTTGAACTGTGGTGTTGGAGAAGACTCTTGAGAGTCCCTTGCACTGCAAGGAGATCCAATCAGTCCATTCTGAAGGAGATCAACCCTGGGATTTCTTTGGAAGGAATGATGCTAAAGCTGAAACTCCAGTACTTTGGCCACCTCATGCGAAGAGTTGACTCATTGGAAAAGACTCTGATGCTGGGAGATAAGATCTTCCAATTTCTGGATTTTCAAATAACTTCTCTATTTACCATAGCTTAGCTTAACTGCAACCTTTTAGAAGCAATTGAACACCAGAACTGCCTCACCCTGAGAGCTAGTGACTGTCTTCCTTTTGGAATGCATGAAGACGCTGTGATCGTATAGTGGTTAGTACTCTGTGTAGTAAAATGAATCAAGATACGAAATACATGGAATTAGGACACAAACACTGCGCTCTCTGGTGTGTTCTCCGCTGGCAACAGTTAACAGGATGTTAGTCAATCTCTTGAGAGTTTGGTTAGTAAAAATAAATGGATTAGGCTGTACACAGGCTGCTGCTCTTTTCTCTTCTTCTATTCTTTAGGAATAATATTTGTCTAACATTGGTACAATTCCTCATGGGTAGGTTGCCTATCTCCGCCCCCCCCCTTTTTTTTTTACTCTAAATTGACATTTCCACCTTCCTGCATGCTTGTCCATCCCAAGCACATATATTAATTCTTTAATTCTTTCAAGATTTCTCTAAGTACCTACTGTGTGCCAAACACAAACAGTTTAAGGATAAAGAGATGAATATGATGCTGTTTGTGGANCCCTTTTTTTTTTACTCTAAATTGACATTTCCACCTTCCTGCATGCTTGTCCATCCCAAGCACATATATTAATTCTTTAATTCTTTCAAGATTTCTCTAAGTACCTACTGTGTGCCAAACACAAACAGTTTAAGGATAAAGAGATGAATATGATGCTGTTTGTGGACTGTGGCAGTCCACAGTTGTGGGGAGGCCAATGTGCAGACAATAATTTCAGCCTCATAATAAATGACAGGGCAGAGGCACCATAGAAGTCTAAAGATGTCCCTTCACCTGACCCACAAGCTGAGCGGCCCTTTAGGGACAGTGACCCTGTTTTATAAGGCAGCACGTGGTCATCAGTCCATCATGCTGGGGGAGTTGCTGAGCTTTTTGCACAACTGAAAGAACCAGCAGCACATCTCAGGCCACTGTAGGAGCAGGCAGGTTTGGAAAGTCATACTCATTTCCCTACAAACTCATGTGTTATAGGTAGTTGTGACCTGGGAAAGTAAAATCTGTACTCCAAAATAGAATTTTAAGGGAGAAAACCCCACATGTATCCAGTAGGCAGGGCACATACATTGTACAAAGTACTACAGAGCTCCCCTCGTAGTCCTGAATGCCCTGTGTGCTGCTCTAGAAATCCTCAGCCAGTGAAATGACATCAGCAAAGAATGGTAATTGGTCCCTAAAGAATTGCCTTGAGGACGGTAACAGAGCAAATACACCACAGCAGAGTAATCGAGCAAGGGAGGATATAATTATTTATAATACTCAGATCAAAAGCTGTGGCTATTTTGGACATGCACAATGGGTTCAGATACAGAGTGTTACCTATGGATATTCTGAGAAGGTAATGTTTCTATACCCCTCAAGAGATTTACAAGAAAGCTATTTATGCTCCCTACTTGACAGTCCTTTTCCTTGTATTGCTAACTAGCAACCAGCATGACTACTCAACCAGAACATTTCTGCCAGCAAATGCAGTCTTGTCTCTCAGTGGCACACATGACTGAGGGTGGGCTCACACTGACATCCAGGCTGATGGTCCCCTTGGAAGAAAGAACCCAGTGTGTCGGCGAAGGATGCTTTTGGCTTGGTGTGGGTTGTGCAGCTTTTTAAGAATGTATCCGCTTTTCTTAGTCCTCCCTTTAACAAAACAAAAACCACTGCTTTCTTTTCTATGTGCTGCTGCTGCTAAGTCACTTCAGTCGTGTCCGACTCTGTGTGACCCCATAGACGGTAGCCCACCAGGCTTCCCCGTCCCTGGGATTCTCCAGGCAAGAACACTGGAGTGGGTTGCCATTTCCTTCTCCATCTTTTCTATGTAGTCATTGCTTAATATTCACCTATCCAAGTTCGCCATCTACAGGTCATATGGTTTACAATTGCTTTTAAGGTCTTGAGAAGATCACATGTGAGAATTCAAATGTGCCTCCTTTTGGGGGAGTTTACTCTGCTTTTGCTGCTATTTGGGCCACCTGATGCGAAGAACTGACTCATTTGAAAAGACCCTGATGCTGGGAAAGATTAAAGGCGGGAGGAGAAGGGGACGATAGAGGATGAGATGGTTGGATGGCATTACCAACTCAATGGACATGGGTTTGGGTAAACTCTGGGAGTTGGTGACAAACAGGGAGGCCTGGCGTGCTGCAGTCCATGGAGTCGCAAAGAGTCGGACACGACTGAGCGAGTGAACTGAACTCTGCTGTTGATTGACACCACAACTGATGGCTATCTATTGCATAACTACTATCTTGTTAGATGTTTCCTGGACTCTTCTTTTACATTTGAAATTAAAAGATGCTTACTCTTTGGAAGAAAAGTTATGACCAACCTAGATAGCATATTGAAAAGCAGTAACATTACTTTGCCAACAAAAAGGTCTGTCTAGTCAAGGCTGTGGTTTTTCCAGTGGTCATGCATGGATGTGAGAGTTGGATTGTTAAGAAGGCTGAGTGCCGAAGAACTGATGCATTTGAACTGTGGTGCTGGAGAATTCTCTTGAGAGTCCCTTGAACTGCAAGGAGATCCAACCAGTCCATCCTAAAGGAGATCAGTCCTGGGTGTTCATTGGAAGGACTGATGCTAAAGCTGAAACTCCAATACTTTGGCCACCTCATGCAAAGAGTTGGCTCATTGGAAAAGACTCTGATGCTGGGAGGGTTTGAGGGCAGGAGGAGGAGGGGACAACAGAGGATGAGATGGCTGGATGGCATCATGGACTCGATGGACTTAAGTTTGAGTGAACTCCGGGAGATGGTGATGAACAGGGAGGCCTGGTGTGCTGCGATTCATGGGGTCGCAAAGACTTGGACATGACTGAGCGACTGAACTGAACTGAACACTCAGGGATTTATTTGGAAAAGATAACAGTAAAGAAGAGCTATGAAATACAGGTTTTAGTATGTTTAAGTTTCTAAACAAGCTTCTCGGATGGCACTAGTGGTAAAGAATCTGCCTGCCAATGCAGGAGACATGAGAAGCGGGTTCACTCCCTGTGTAGAGCCCCTGGGGTAGGAAACAGCAATCCACTCCAGTATTCTTGCCTGAAAAATCCCATGGACAGAGGAGGCTGGTGGGCTACAGCCCATGGGGTCGCAAAGAGTTGGACATGATGAAGCATGTGCTCACACATACACAAACTTAAAAAAATACAACCTCCCTTCCAGTTAATAGGAAAATAACACACTTTTCATTGATCCTTGTATTACAAAGCACTCATTATCCTAACCACCCTTACCACTTACTGAACACTTGGTTGGTACCGTTGGCCTAGGAACTTACAGACATTATCTAATCTAATATTTATAAGTATTTTTTAATCTGCACTTTGTAGATGAGAAATCTGCAGCTCTAAGGCATTAAGCAGCTTAGTCAAGGACACAGAGCTAGTTAGTAAGTTGGAGAGTTGGTTCTTGACATTGGTCTCACATGAAAACTATGCTCTTGAAAAACATACCATACTGCTTCCAGTATTTCATTTTTCCTTGTTTCAAGCCTATGATGGTTGCCAATGAATTTTTCAACTACTCTTCTGCCTCCCAGGTTTATATGTGTCCTCCCAGGCAGGGAGCAGGAAAGAATAACCTTTTTCTATGGTGTGCTATACAACAGCCAAGAGTACAACCAGAAACTGTAAAGAAGTCTGTGTATCACCAAGTCACTCCAGTAGCATTCCAGAGTTCAGGGTAAGGCTGTGACTCACTGTTCTTCCTCTACCTGGAGCTTAGGTTGGCAAGAGTGTCCTGATCATATCTGACACTCTCCATTGACTTTAAATAAAGTCGCGTTTACTCAACAATGCCTAAAGTCTAACCCTGTCTCCAAATGCATCCTCAATTTGCAGTTTCTATCATGTTTTTCTTCAGAGGTTGCCTTTTAAGGAGATCAAGAAGCTTTATTTGTGGAGGTCTTTTCTTTATTCTCAGTTGAATTTGAGTTTCTATTCGTCCCCAAAAGGTGAGGTTCACTTGGACCAAGTGGAGACATGCCCACTGAAGTGGGAGATTCTTAGGTTTAATTTAGCTGCGAAGGAGCAGAACACACCCAAACTAACTTTAGCATAAAGGAAAAATCATTGGATGGACACAGGGATAGCTCATGGACATAGGGCAGAAAATGAAGGTTGTCTTCACGTGGGATTGGGATCAGGAAATGCAAAGCTGTAGGAGGCAAAAGTAGTCTCTCTCTCACCCCCACCCCCGCCACAGTCTGCTTTATTCATTCCACTAAGACTTACTGAAAGCCTGCTATGTCAGGCACCATGCTAGGTGCAAAGAGCACAGAGGTGAACGGAATAGACAGAGTCTGATTTATTTCTCTCTGTAAACCATCCTTATCTGACTCACTCACCCTGGCTTTACCTGCCCTTCTGATTCAACGGCTTAATAGAAGATGACTCAGTCTCAGCATCCTTAGTTCAAAGACAAAGTCTTAGTGCAACACACAGCTCCTTACCTGTGGGCATCATCTGTCCTTCCCTGGTCTGATCAGTTAAAGAACAATGACTCTGGTTGAGGGGGGGGGGGGCGAGGGGCGGGGGGTTGTATAGGACAATATCAGCAGCCAGGGAAGAATAACAGAGCAAACTGTGTGAAAATGGGATGTTGGTAACGAGCACATGGCTGGTAAAGAAATGATGATCATCTCTACTGCAAAGATTTTCAGGTGATGAAAGGGTGATGAAAGTTTCCATAAACTCAAGGGAAGGAAAGGAAAGCAACTCAGGAAGGCTGAAAACTCACCATGAGGTGTGGTAGGGTCTCCAGGCATATGGCCTATGTTGGAAACCAGTTTGAGTTGGAGTGGAAGGCTCCAAGTGAAGAATGAGTTACTCAAAACCCCTGTAACTCTGCCTCGGGGAAGCCCGGGTGACTTTCCTTGCAAGGGGAGAGAAAGGGAGCAAGCGAATTAGAGTTCGTACAAAACAAGGCCTTCCTTGAAAAGTCTGAACAACTTGTGGCAGCTTAGAAGTTCAAATTACCTAGGGTTGCTGAAACACTTGTGAACCTTGGAGGCAGTCAATTTCCAATTTTAAGAGCGACGTGACACTGCAGCAGGGGCTTGGAAAGCTTGGAAAGCATCCTGGAAAACATGAGGAGTGGAGAGGCTGAAGGTCGAAATAGGCAGTAACAAAATTTTTGCGACTGTTGCCTAAGTTTTTTAGTCACTAGGGCTAATATGGTCTTGGGAAACAGGAGTTACAATTATCAATGTAAAAATAAAAAGTAACTCCCCTCTCAAGTCTGGACTGCCACCTTGCACGTCTCAAGTCAGTTCAGTTCAGTTCAGTCGCTCAGTCGTGTCCGACTCTTTGCGACCCCATGGACTGCAGCACGCCAGGCTTCCCTGTCCTTCACCAACTCCCGGAGCTGGCTCAAACTCACGTCCATCAAGTCGGTGATGCCATCCAGCCATCTCATCCTCTGTCCTCCCCTTCTCCTGTCTCAAGTACCTCATCTCTATGCGCTGACAAGATATTCCAGGTTAACTCCTTCCCTTCAAGAGAATCTTGAGAGGAAAAGGTACTTCATTTGTTCAACTGCACATATCCAAGGAAGTGTTTAATTCTAATCCAGTTTACTAGCATACTCTGATTTACAGTTCAATTTACCATTTTGAGAGAGTAAAAGTCATACCTGATAAAAATCCTCTGATGGGTATAAAGTTTTTAAAACTTTCAAAGAAACTCAGTATGTGGCAAAAGGCTGCAGATGTAAAGAACTATAGTTACTATACTACTAACTTAGCAAGTTACAGACATTGCCTTAGGTTATTTGGGTTTAGTTGGTGGTTATTTTATATATGAGTCCTAGATTCACTTCTCATGAGGTCAAGTGTTTAGACATTTTATTTGTTATAAAACCAGGTAGACTACAAAGTCTTATTAACCCTCTGATTTTTTTTTTTTTCCCTTCTCAGCAGGTTTAAAATCTAGAACTGTTTCCTCAGGGGGTAAAGTGTTAGTTGCTCAGTCGTGTCTGACTCTTTGCGACCCCATGGACTGTAGCCCACCAGGCTCCTCTGTCTGTAGGATTCTCCAGGCAAGAATACTGGGGTGGGTTGCCAATTCCTTTTCCAGGTTTCTTCCCAGTCCAGGATTGAACCTGGGTCTCTTGCATTGCAGGCACACTCCGGGTATGTTCTGAATGCCTGACCAATCTCTCCTTTCTGGGCTATCTGCTAAGTCACTTCAGTCGTGTCTGACTCTGTGCAGCCCCACAGAAGGCAGCCCACCAGGCTCCCCCGTCCCTGGGATTCTCCAGGCAAGAACACTGGAGTGGGTTGCCATTTCCTTCTCCAAAGCATGAAAGTGAAAAGTGAAAGTGAAGTCGCTCAGTTGTGTCTGACCCTTAGTGACCCCATGGACTGCAGCCCACCAGGCTCCCCATCCATGGGATTTTCCAGGAAAGAGCAATGGAGTGGGATGCCATTGCCTTCTCCTTCTGGGCTATCTAGCGGGTTGTATTTACAGCAGCTGTGAGGAATGAGGTAATGTCTCCCTCTGGGCCAAAGAGGATTCCTCAAACTCAGTGTAACTTGGCTGCAACACAAACCCACCAACCAACATCCACCTGGACTGCTCAGTACCACTCCTTCGACCTAGGAAGACGTGAGGAACTAATGTCAACATGAGGTCATGCTACTTGCTGTGGTCTGAGTTTTGAAGTCCTTTGTCTTAGACCCAAGAGTCTCACGTCCTCAGTCAGCATCAGTGGAGAAGTACAGGCTAACGTACCAACTCTAAGGAAAGTAAAACAAAGTCCCAGACCCTCAGACTTCATCTTGATTTCCAAGAATTTCATCACCCTTAAATAAGCCTCTTACAGAGTAGAATTGCCTAAAAACCTGTGTCAACTGAAACAGGATAAAGGCAAAAATGTCAACTTTATTCAATATATTTGTTTTTGTACTTTCTGCAATCTCCCAAATTTGTAGCCTGAGTATTACAAACTGAGTTCTTCAAAAGAAACAATTCTTAAAAATTAAGACCTGTGACACTTTTCTTCCAACAGTACAAACTAACCAAAATGTTCAGGGTTTCTGCTATGTGCCGTGGTTTGCAGTAGAGATATAAAGGTGAATAAAACACAGTCCCATACTTTTAGGGCTCCGGCTTTGATAGAGACAGCAAGCACAAAGGTGTATCTCAAATACAAGACTGAGTATGATCAGATACAGCTGAACTCTAAGCAAAGAATGGGTGCAGAATAGGGAAGAGGAGATTTAGTTCAGTTATTTATTCAGAAGGTAAAACAAGAGTCAAACATTGAAGGATGGCAACTCTAACAAGTGGGAAAATGGGGGAGAGGCAGGGTATGGGAAACAAGGGAAATGGTGTGAGGAGACACACTGCAGACAGATAGTATGGGATAGGGACACAGCAAGACAAAGGGCAGAATGGTCTTGTAGATCCTAACTGGAGTCAGCAGGTGGTTCAGGGTGCCTGGACGCCACTGAGAGACGTAAGTTCAGACGAGTTCTGTTTGAAGTGCCCATGAAAGCTTGCAGAGAAACCATGCTCTCTACAAGAGGTGGGAAATGTGAGTTAAACTCAGGAGAGAGATTAGAACAGGAGATACATTTGGGAATAAGGGGCAATACTTGAAGACATTATAAGAGAATAAAGGAGGCAAACAGTAGCCTGCAAAAGAAGTAGCCGGCCAAGTGTGAGAACCAGGAGACTGTGGAGAAGTGATACTGTGTAACAAGTTCTGCAGGAAGACCCAGGGAGTGACTCAGTTCAGTTCAGTTCAGGTCTCAAGCGACCCCATGAATAGCAGCACGCCAGGCCTCCTTGTTCATCACCAGCTCCCGGAGTTCACCCAAACTCATGTCCATCGAGTTGGTGATGCCATCCAGCCATCTCATCCTCTGTCGTCCCCTTCTCCTTCTGCCTCCAATCCCTCCCAGCATCAGGGTCTTTTCCAATGAGTCAACTCTTCGCATGAGGTGGCCAAAGTATTGGAGTTTCAGCCTCAGCATCAGTCCTTCCAATGAACACCCAGGGCTGATCTCCTTCAGAATGGACTGGTTGGCTCTCCTTGCAGTCCAAGGGACTCTCAAGAGTCTTCTCCAACACCACAGTTCAAAAGCATCAGTTCTTTGGCACTCAGCTTTCTTCACAGTCCAACTCTCACATCCATACATGACCACTGGAAAAACCATAGCCTTGACTAGACGGACGTTTGTTGACAAAGTAATGTCTCTGCTTTTGAATATGCCGTCTAGGTTGGTCATAATTTTCCTTTCAAGGAGTAAGCGTCTTTTAATTTCATGGCTGCAGTCACCATCTGCCGTGATTTTGAAGCCCCCCAAAATGAAGTCTGACACTGTTTCCACTGTTTCCCCATCTATTTTCCATGAAGAAAAAGAGGCAACTAGATTGGGTGATTGAGAAGTTCCCATTGTTTCTGTAAATAGAGGTTACAGAAGAGGACAGAAGTTGATGGATGAGTGTCAAACAAGGAAGTGAAAGAGATGAACATAGACTTAAATATAGACTACTATTTTGAGAAGTGCTGCTGTTAAAAGAAGGGAAAATACAGAATATAGTCTCAAAGGAAATGAATATTTCATAAAGAATCTTTCCATTTGAATATGTGTATAGGCTAAGGAGAAGATGTCAGAAGGCAAAATTTTTAAAAAAGAGAAATGAAAGAAAGGGACAAGGAATAATGAGTCAAGTCAAAAAGTAGGTAAAAAGAGGTCACTTTAACACAGAAGGGGTAGGCTTGAATACAAGGTAGAATATAATTTTTCTGAGACAGAATGGAAGGAGAAACAAATGGCTAATGATTCAGAGAAAATCTCAGCATTCTCCAGGTATAATCCGGTAACCTATCAGTCAGATACAAGGAAATTTGGCAGGCGTAAATTCAGCTTGAAAAGAGAGAACCTGGATTGAAACAAGTGCTGTGGAGAATTGAAAAGACAATTAAGGATGAAGAAAAGAATCGATAAGCATCTCTCAGAGCTCAGCTATGGTTCATCATAATGGATCCCATCAGAGTCAGCTGGGGCACTGTATTAGCTCGGGCCAGAGAACTGAGCAGGAGAAGGCAATGGCACCCCACTCAGTACTTTTGCCTGGAAAATCCCACGGACGGAGGAGCCTGGTAGGCTGCAGTCCATGGGGTCGCTAGAGTCGGACACAACTGAGCGACTTCACTTTCACTTTGCACTTTCATGCATTGGAGAAGGAAATGGCAACCCACTCCAGTGTTCTTGCCTGGAGAATCCCAGGGATGGGGGAGCCTGGTGGGCTGCCGTCTATGGGGTCGCACAGAGTCGGACACGACTGAAGCGTCTTAGTAGCAGCAGCAGAGAGCTGAGCGAACCCGGGTCTGGGAAGTGTATACAATGGAGGTCAAAGAGACAAAATAGAAGTCTATAGTGCTTGTAGAAATTTATATAAATTTAACCAAGGGGTCTAGACTCCAGGGAAGCTAGAGAGTCTAGAAGTGGACTCACGGCCTGGGAAAACTGCCAATGAAGACGAATGAAAAAGAAGAGGGGGGTTATATTCACACACCTGTTTTTCATGTTTGATAGGGATCTGTAGTTTAGAGGGATCAAGAGAGGACAGAGTGTGAGCGGCAGCTCAGGCTAGCCTGGTGACTGGTGGAGTCGACTGAGGTGGTCAGGGAGGCTCGGGGCATTTTACAACACTTAAAATTGGCAAAGTATTTTATGGCTGCTTATCAGCTACCCAAATACTCTTCTGTAATGTTGTTTTCACACATCTGTAAATTTCACCTTATCCACTTTATGTATTGTTAAAACACAAGGATAATAAAAATGGGTGTTAAGAATTTCAGAGAAGTTGTTCTTGAGTCCTTTTAAAAATTTTATTTACTTTCCAATTTGTGGGTTGAGCCCAGACTAATTTATTTATGGTCCCCTGGTAGACTGCTTTCCATTTTTTCTCTCACCTATAACTAATGAATTAATTGTGAAGTTTTGTTTAAAGTCTATCCTCCCCACTATATTATCCTCTTCAACAGGTCAGGGAATATGTCTGTTCTCTTCCATCCTATAGCCTGGAATATTCAACACCTAAAACAATTCCTAGCACATAAAGGTATTCAAAAAATACTTGCTGACGTGTGATTGCCAAGGGGAAGGAGGTGTGTTGGAGGGATGGAGTGGGATTCTGGGGTTAGCCGATGTAAACTATTACATTTAGATGGATAGATAATAAAGACCTACTGTATAGCATAGAGAACTACATTCAATATCTTGTGATAAACCATAATAGAAAAGCATATATTTTTTAAAAAAAGAATGGATATATACCCGGATATATATGTATAACTGAATCACTTTGCTGTACAGCAGAAATTAGCACAACATTGTAAATCAACTCTAGTTCAATTGTAAAAGTTGTGGTTGTTAAATGTTTCTAAAAGAAGATACTGGCTAAATACGGGCAGCCTTTGTTAGTTGATTAATGCTACTCATTGCTTACTGCTATGTGACAAACTGGAAATGTTTCTTTTCATTTCATGAATATCTGTAATGTTCAAAGAGGATAAGATGCCTTTTATTGTCTCTGTAAACTATTACATTCTCTGCATACACTGTTGAAATGACAAGAAACAACATGCTTGCTTTTAACTCATCCTCCAATCTCTTCCTTTCAAACTGATGTAAAATTTTCAGAGTATTTCTTAGTGTTAATCCTAATCAGTTTTAATAGAAATTTCCATAAATTTCTCACCACATTGCATTATGAGATCATCTTCAGACTTTCTGAAATTTCTGTAGCAATGTTTATGTCATTTTCTCTAGCTTAGAACATAAGCCAGTTAATTAGGATGTTAGCCATCCTAACATTCTAAGGAACGTATCCATTCATTCAAATCATGGTCTTAACTGTCTGCAATTGAAGAATCTGTAAGTATTATTCTTTATAGTGCCTCACTGCTGCCCTCTTCTGGTGGCACGTAACAGCTTAGGCAGCTGCTGCTGCTGCTAAGTCGCTTCAGTCGTGTCCGACTCTGTGAGACCCCAGAGACAGCAGCCCACCAGGCTCCCCCGTCCCTGGAATTCTCCAGGCAAGAACCCTGGAGTGGGTTGCCATTTTCTTTTCCAATGCATGAAAGTGGAAACTGAAAGTGAAGTAGCTCAGTCGTATTCGACTCCTANCTGCTAAGTCGCTTCAGTCGTGTCCGACTCTGTGAGACCCCAGAGACAGCAGCCCACCAGGCTCCCCCGTCCCTGGAATTCTCCAGGCAAGAACCCTGGAGTGGGTTGCCATTTTCTTTTCCAATGCATGAAAGTGGAAACTGAAAGTGAAGTAGCTCAGTCGTATTCGACTCCTAGTGACCCCATGGACTGCAAGAACCCTGGAGTGGGTTGCCATTTCCTTCTCCAATCCATGAAAGTGGAAACTGAAAGGGAAGTCGCTCAGTCGTGTCCGATTCCTAGCGACCCCATGTACTGCAGCCCACCAGGCTCCTCCGTCCATGGGATTCTCTAGGCAAGAGTACTGGAGCGGGGTGCCATTGTGAGATAACTATTAATAGATGTTCATTTTTACTTGGGCTTCCCTGGGGGCTCAGGAGTAAAGAATCCACCTGCAATGCAGGAGACACAGGTGCAGTTCCTGGGTCGGGAAGATCCCCTGGAGAAGGAAAGGGCAATCCACTCCACTATTCTTGCCTGGGAAATCCCATGGACAGAGGAGCCTGGAGAGGTACAGTCAGTGGGATCGCAAAGAGTTGGACATGACTTAGTGACTGAGCACGCACGCATATTTTTACTTACAAATGAAAACAAATATGGCATTCCATAAAACAAAAAAAGTTATAAATAAATTACAAGACTTAGTCACGGTGTAAGAAACTGGAAAACTTTTTTGAAACATTAAAATAGTGACACATACCATTTATCTAACCAACAATCTTTTTTTAACTGTTTCAGTAAAAATCCATTAATTGTTTTGAATTTCAATATAGAAAACATAATCCATTGTTTCATCTCTATGATATTCCACTGTAACTACAATAAAAATTACACTTGTGCTATGGAGAAAGAGTTTGCTAACAAGGGCTTCCCTTGTGGCTCAGCTGGTAAAGAATCCCCTGCAATGCAGGAGACCTGGGTTCGATCCCTGGGTTGGGAAGATCCCCTGGAGAATTGCATTGGAGAAGGAAATGGCAACCCACTCCAGTGTTCTTGCCTGGAGAATCCCAGGGATGGGGGAGCCTGGTGGGCTGCCGTCTATGGGGTCGCACAGAGTCGGACACGACTGAAGCGTCTTAGTAGCAGCAGCAGAGAGCTGAGCGAACCCGGGTCTGGGAAGTGTATACAATGGAGGTCAAAGAGACAAAATAGAAGTCTATAGTGCTTGTAGAAATTTATATAAATTTAACCAAGGGGTCTAGACTCCAGGGAAGCTAGAGAGTCTAGAAGTGGACTCACGGCTTGGGAAAACTGCCAATGAAGACGAATGAAAAAGAAGAGGGGGGTTATATTCACACACCTGTTTTTCATGTTTGATAGGGATCTGTAGTTTAGAGGGATCAAGAGAGGACAGAGTGTGAGCGGCAGCTCAGGCTAGCCTGGTGACTGGTGGAGTCGACTGAGGTGGTCAGGGAGGCTCGGGGCATTTTACAACACTTAAAATTGGCAAAGTATTTTATGGCTGCTTATCAGCTACCCAAATACTCTTCTGTAATGTTGTTTTCACACATCTGTAAATTTCACCTTATCCACTTTATGTATTGTTAAAACACAAGGATAATAAAAATGGGTGTTAAGAATTTCAGAGAAGTTGTTCTTGAGTCCTTTTAAAAATTTTATTTACTTTCCAATTTGTGGGTTGAGCCCAGACTAATTTATTTATGGTCCCCTGGTAGACTGCTTTCCATTTTTTCTCTCACCTATAACTAATGAATTAATTGTGAAGTTTTGTTTAAAGTCTATCCTCCCCACTATATTATCCTCTTCAACAGGTCAGGGAATATGTCTGTTCTCTTCCATCCTATAGCCTGGAATATTCAACACCTAAAACAATTCCTAGCACATAAAGGTATTCAAAAAATACTTGCTGACGTGTGATTGCCAAGGGGAAGGAGGTGTGTTGGAGGGATGGAGTGGGATTCTGGGGTTAGCCGATGTAAACTATTACATTTAGATGGATAGATAATAAAGACCTACTGTATAGCATAGAGAACTACATTCAATATCTTGTGATAAACCATAATAGAAAAGCATATATTTTTTAAAAAAAGAATGGATATATACCCGGATATATATGTATAACTGAATCACTTTGCTGTACAGCAGAAATTAGCACAACATTGTAAATCAACTCTAGTTCAATTGTAAAAGTTGTGGTTGTTAAATGTTTCTAAAAGAAGATACTGGCTAAATACGGGCAGCCTTTGTTAGTTGATTAATGCTACTCATTGCTTACTGCTATGTGACAAACTGGAAATGTTTCTTTTCATTTCATGAATATCTGTAATGTTCAAAGAGGATAAGATGCCTTTTATTGTCTCTGTAAACTATTACATTCTCTGCATACACTGTTGAAATGACAAGAAACAACATGCTTGCTTTTAACTCATCCTCCAATCTCTTCCTTTCAAACTGATGTAAAATTTTCAGAGTATTTCTTAGTGTTAATCCTAATCAGTTTTAATAGAAATTTCCATAAATTTGTCACCACATTGCATTATGAGATCATCTTCAGACTTTCTGAAATTTCTGTAGCAATGTTTATGTCATAGTCTCTAGCTCAGAAAATAAGCCAGTTAATTAGGATGTTAGCCATCCTAACATCCTAAGGAACGTATCCATTCATTCAAATCATGGTCTTAACTGTCTGCAATTGAACAATCTGTAAATATTATTCTTTATAGTGCCTCACTGCTGCCCTCTTCTGGTGGCACGTAACAGCTTAGGCAGCTGCTGCTGCTGCTCAGTCGCTTCAGTCGTGTCCGACTCTGTGAGACCCCAGAGACAGCAGCCCACCAGGCTCCCCCGTCCCTGGAATTCTCCAGGCAAGAACCCTGGAGTGGGTTGCCATTTTCTTTTCCAATGCATGAAAGTGGAAACTGAAAGTGAAGTAGCTCAGTCGTATTCGACTCCTAGTGACCCCATGGACTGCAAGAACCCTGGAGTGGGTTGCCATTTCCTTCTCCAATCCATGAAAGTGGAAACTGAAAGCGAAGTCGCTCAGTCGTGTCCGATTCCTAGCGACCCCATGTACTGCAGCCCACCAGGCTCCTCCGTCCATGGGATTCTCTAGGCAAGAGTACTGGAGCGGGGTGCCATTGTGAGATAACTATTAATAGATGTTCATTTTTACTTGGGCTTCCCTGGGGGCTCAGGAGTAAAGAATCCACCTGCAATGCAGGAGACACAGGTGCAGTTCCTGGGTCGGGAAGATCCCCTGGAGAAGGAAAGGGCAATCCACTCCACTATTCTTGCCTGGGAAATCCCATGGACAGAGGAGCCTGGAGAGGTACAGTCAGTGGGATCGCAAAGAGTTGGACATGACTTAGTGACTGAGCACGCACGCATATTTTTACTTACAAATGAAAACAAATATGGCATTCCATAAAACAAAAAAAGTTATAAATAAATTACAAGACTTAGTCACGGTGTAAGAAACTGGAAAACTTTTTTGAAACATTAAAATAGTGACACATACCATTTATCTAACCAACAATCTTTTTTTAACTGTTTCAGTAAAAATCCATTAATTGTTTTGAATTTCAATATAGAAAACATAATCCATTGTTTCATCTCTATGATATTCCACTGTAACTACAATAAAAATTACACTTGTGCTATGGAGAAAGAGTTTGCTAACAAGGGCTTCCCTTGTGGCTCAGCTGGTAAAGAATCCCCTGCAATGCAGGAGACCTGGGTTCGATCCCTGGGTTGGGAAGATCCCCTGGAGAAGGGAAAGGCTACACACTCCAGTATTCTGGCCTGGAGGATTCCATGGGCTGTATAGTCCATGGGGTCGCAAAGAATCGGACACGACTGAGAGACTTTCATTCACTCACTAGCATTGCAAGGCATGTTTAAATGGCTTGAGAGGAAAAAAAAAAAGATCTATTAAACTATTAGGGTATTTTAGAGTGACTAAATATATGAAAGAAATACTGATAATTAAAAGAGTATTATCTGTTTATGAAATGCTCCGGAAGTCCTTCACTAGCAAATAATGTAGTGGTTCTGAACATACACATGAACTGAAGCCTTTGTTCCTGCTCTTGTCTTGACTCCTCCCTTATTCTCACTACACATCCTACAGTCGACGAAGACTGACAAACTTCTCATAAACGTGGTCTCCACTCTGTCTCTCCTGTTGCTGCCGGTACAGGCCCTCTCCAGCTCATACTGTCAGCCTCTACACCAGTTTTCCTGCTATCTGTCTCTCTCTGTTTCCACACTCTACCCTTCATGGACGGCCAGATAGCTTCTTAAAAACAGAACAGTGCCACCTCTACTTAAAAATGTCTGTTGGCTTTCTGTTGCCTGTGGGATGAAGTCTAGGCCTCTGGTCTTGGCATGGAGAGTCCACCCTGCCTTGCTCAGCTCTGCAAGCAATGCAGCGTAGTTTCTGCCCTTGAGCACTTGCCCTTGGCGTCCTGGAGTAGCATCCCACAGCTCTCTGCTGTTTTTGGCTCTGTGGCCGAGCTTGGTCCAAGGCTCTATTATACATCGGAATCGTCTCCCAAGAGACTGTGAGTCCTGAGAGTGCCCAGTGTCTCCCTGGTTCTCCTTTGAATCTCCAGCACACAGCTGGAGCTCGCTCTGTGACTCACACACAGGGGAAGCTCAGTGCAGGTTTGTGAATAGTTGAATGAATGAATGAAGGCTGTTCTCCCCATCTTTAGTGAATTCTTCAGTTTTTGAGTTTTATAGTGCCTCCTCTCTAAAACCTTTCTTGACTCTTACCTATCGTAAGTACCCGTCACAAGTTTTTGTTTGTATACGTTAGTTGTATATACTCCAGCCTCCTTTCAGGTCATACTTGCTGAAAGGCAGCCTGGGAGAGGGAAAAGGGCATGAGCTGGAGGTAGGCAACCCTGAGCTTGTGTTGTAGTCCTGCCACACACTCTTCCTGTCACCTTTGATAAGTAAGTCAGCTCATTTTTAATTTTTAAAAATTGAAGTATAGTTGATTTACAATATTGTGCCAATTTCTGCTATTTAGTAAAGTGACTGAGTTAAGCACATATATTCTTTTTCTCATATTCGTTTCCAATATGGTTTATCACAAGGTATTAGACACAGTTCCCTGTGCTATCCCGTAGGACCTTATTGTTAAATTATTTTATTTATTTATCTATTGGCTGTGTCACATGGCTTGCAGGGGATCTTACTTTCCTGGCCAGGGATTGAGCCTGTGCCCTCATCAGTGAAAGCAGAGTCCTAACCACTGGACTGCCAGCGAATGCCCCAATTATTCTATTTTATCTGCCCCCACCCCCACCCTGCCTCCTCTCTAAATGAGGCTAACACCACTTCCCCATAGGTTTAATGCAAAGATTAAAGAGAAAGTGAGGAACTTTCCTGGCAGTCCAGTGGTTGAGGCTCTGTGTTTCCACCACAGAGAGCACAGTTTCTGTCCCTGGTTGGGGAACTCAGATCCTGCACCGCTTATGACACATTCGAGATTTTCATGAAGTTTTAGTATTTATTTCCTTTCCCTGAGGGTGAAAGTGAAAGTCACTCAGTCGTGTCACTTCCCTTTGTGACCCCATGCAGTCCCGGGATTTCTCCAGACCATATCTAATTTAAATTTAGGCTTCCAGGGCTTCAAAACTTACAGAGACTCAGTAATGTTTCCTGAGTAAATAAATGAATTCCAGAGTTGTATTTGGTCAAAAGTGATATAAATACATATTTTAGCAGACTTTTAAACTGATACAATTTCTTGTCATTCCTTCCTACTCACTTAGTGTAAATATTACATCTTAATACTCTGACATGGCTCAAATAAAAATTTTCTCATTTTTATGACTATAGTATCCAAAGTATACAGAGGTCACACAATTTGAAGCATAAATATTTTCTAATCTTTCGGGTATACTTCCATTTGTTTATTTTCTTTCATGTAGTCATTGTAAAGTATGTCTATGAAGTGTTTCAATAAAGTGAACTAATGTTTATATTTTAATGGAATAACTATATTATAATGTTAAGTAAGAAAAAATAGAATATAAATTAGTTCATACAGCATGATAGCAATTATATTTTAAAAAGTCACTGAGGATCAATGATTTTTTTTCCAGAAATAGCAAAAATCCACCCTAAAATTCGTATAAAATCTCAAGGGACCGTAAATAATCAAAACAACCTTTAAAAAGAAGAATAAAACTGGGAGGCTGCCATTTTTAGAAAAATTGGGCTACATCAATATTAAAAAACTTTTGTGCATCAAAGGACACAGTAAACAGAGTGAAAAGGAAACCCATGGAATGGGGCAGGTATTTGCAAATCATGTAGCTGATAAGGAGTTTATATGCAGAATATACAAGGAATTCTTATTACCCAACAACACAAACAACCCAATTGAAAAATTAGTCAAGGGACTTCAACATTTCTCCAAAGAAGATACACAAATGGCCAACAAGCATAGGAAAAGATAAGCTCAATAAGCATAGGAAAAGATAAGCTCCCTGTTACTAACCACAAGGAAATTAATAAGCTCACCATTACTAACCATAAAGGAATGAACATTAAAATTGAAATGAGATGCTGCCTCACACCCATTAGAATGGCTACTATAAAAAAAAAAAAAACAGGAACAGAAAAAGTGTTGGCCACAACGTGGAGAAGTTGGAACCCTAGCATGCTGTTGGTGGGAATACAAAATGGTACAGCTGCTATGGAAAACAGCATGATGGTTCTTCAAAAAAAAATGATACATAGAAAAATCATATGATCCAGCAATTCCACTTCCAAGTACATACCCAAAATAACTGAAAGCAGAGACTTGAAGAGATATCTGTGCACCATGTTAATAACAGCACTATTCACAATAGCCAGAAAAGATGGAAGCAATCTATATGTCCACTGACAGATAAATGGATACGAGAAATGTGGTATACACATATGATGGAATACTATTCAGCCTTAAAAGGGAAATTTAGACATCTGCTACAATAAGGATAAACCTGAGAACATCATACTAAGTGTAATAAGTAAGTCACAAGAGAACAAATACTGCATGATTCTACTCACACAAGGTACCGAGAGTTGTCAAATTCATAGAGACAGAAAGTAGAATGATGGTTGCCAGGGTTCGGTGGAGGGGAGAATGAAAAGGGATTGTTTGACTGTACAAGGTGAAAAGAATTCAGTGGATGGATGGGAATGATGGTAGCACAACAATGTGAATGTAAATTAATACCGCTTAAATGTGTACATTAAAAATAGTTATAAAAGTAAACTTGATGTGCATTTTACCACAATTCATGCAAACAATTTAAAAATAGTCAGGAGGCCAGGAGCCCAACCTGGCTCTCTGTAATGACCCAGAGGGGTGGGATGGGCGGAAATGTGGGAGGCTAAGGAGAGAAGCGGTATACATATAATTTTGACTGATTCGCACTGCTGTACAAAATTGTAAAGCAATTTTCCACCAATTAAAAAATAAGGGAAACATAAGAAGTTAATCAGAAGGAAATACACCAAAATATTGAGCTTTTGCTTCTAAAGTCATACTTTTTGATTATTTCCTCTTTTCATATTTTCTACAGTGACTATATAGAGTTATAGCATTAGGAAAAAAAGAATTCAAAAGTTTCATATGAAAACTTACCCCAAATCTGTGTTTATTAGATTTCAATCCATTTCTGATTTAGAAGAACCTCCTAGTTAAAAAAAAAATTTTTTTAACGCAGAAGCCTTTGAATAAACACAGTAAGAAATAGGCTCTAAGTTTTTATTTCCTGCATTGTGCCATAGGCATTGTTGCAGGCTTGCTATCTGAAACTTCCGGATAAGAGAACAGAGGAAACTCACGTTCCTTTGTCCCCCAAGAGAGTGGAGAAGTTACAGCTGGTCATCACTCCTCTCACTTTCAATTACACAGGAAGACAGCTATTTCTTCAATCAGACTTTTGTTCCATCACGCTACTGAAAATGCCTTGTTCAACGTCACTGATAGACTCTACATTCCTGAATCCAGCGGTCCGTTCTCATTGCTCGTCTTAGTCAACACACCAACAGCTTGTGCCGCAGACCCTGCCTCCTCTACCGCCCTCCAGGACACCACAGTCTTTTGTCTGTCCTCCAACATTATGGGTCACTCCTTCATGGCCTTTGGACTGGTTCTCTTCCTCTCCTAAATCCCATCCTGCTGGAATGTGCAAAGGCTCAGCCTCTGGCCCTCCTGCTTTCTCCATCTAAATCCACTCCTTGGTGATTTCATTTAGTTTCTGGTTTTAAATCACATGTGCTTCCCTGATAGCTCAGATGAAAAGAATCTGCCTGCAATGCAGGAGACATAGGTTCGATCCCTGGGTGGGGAAGATCCCCTGGAGAAGGGAATGCCTACCCACTCCAGTATCCTTGCCTGGAGAATTCCATGGACAGAGGAGCCTGGTGGGCTACAGTCCATGAGGTCACAAATAGTTGGACATGACTGAGTGACTAATACTTCAAATAACATGTATTGGTTGAAAATCATCTATTTCCTCTCTCCCATTCAAACTTCTCTCTTGAACTTTACAGAAGCATATTTTCAACTGTTTGTTTGATTATGTGCACTTGGATATTCAATAAGCATCACATTTTCAAAAATGTCCACATTGAAATCCTGATCTGCCTCAGCTAATGACTCCACCTTTCCAGGCGAGTGACATGAAAGGCCAGCTCTTAGAAGAACTGTGTTCAGAAGAGGCTGAGTGGAAGCAGATGGGGTGATTGGAAGGGATACATCTTTGGAGAAAATTTGGCCAGGGGAACTCCTTGGTTCCCTCATGTCCACCGAGTCTTTTACTTTGCACGTGTGTAGCTTCAGTCTAAGAAGTTTTTTCTCTGACAACTGTGACTTGCGGGAATTATGGTGTTAAGATGCTGTGGAACTTCTGAAATCTGTTGCATAATAAGCAATGCTTTTCTTTCACACTAACTTCCCTTTTCACACATGGTGTCTACTAGCTTGCAAATGAGTTATTACCAGCCTACCAGATGCTTCCCAGAAGCCATGATCAAGAAGTATTTAAATCACAAGCATGGAAATTGAAACTGTAATCAGAAATCTTCCAGCAAACAAAAGCCCAGGTCCAGACGGCTTCACAGCT
>SJYT01056549.1:0-30875 GCA_006410635.1 Cephalophus harveyi
GTGAAGAGGAACTAAAAAGCCTCTTGATGAAAGTGAAAGAGGAGAGTGAAAAAGTTGGCTTAAAGCTCAACATTCAGAAAACGAAGATCATGGCATCTGGTCCCATCACTTCATGGGAAATAGATGAGGAAACAGTGGAAACAGTGTCAGACTTTATTTTTCTGGGCTCCAAAATCGCTGCAGATGGTGATTGCAGCCATGAAATTAAAAGACGCTTAGAAGGAAAGTTATGACCAACCTAGATAGCTTATTCAAAAGCAGGGACATTACTTTGCCAACAAAGTTCCATCAAGTCAAGGCTATGGTTTCTCTTGTGGTCATGTGTGGTTGTGAGAGTTGGACTGTGAAGAAAGCTGAGTGCCGAAGAATTGATGCTTTTGAACTGTGGTGTTGGAGAAGACTCTTGAGAGTCCCTTGGACTGCAAGGAGATCCAACCAGTCCATTCTGAAGGAGATTAGCCCTGGGTGTTCTTTGGAAAGAATGATGCTAAAGCTGAAACTCCAGTACTTTGGCCTCCTCATGCGAAGAGTTGACTCCTTGGAAAAGACTCTGATGCTGGGAGGGATTGGGGGCAGGAGGATAAGGGGACGACCGAGGAAGAGATGGCTGGATGGCATCACAGACTCGATGGACGTGAGTCTGAGTGAACTCCGAGAGATGGTGAGGAACAGGGAGGCCTGGCGTGCTGCGATTCATGGGTCGCAAAGAGTCGGACATGACTGAGCAACTGAACTGAACTAAGACAGATGCCAACAAAGGTCCTTCTAGTCAAGGCTATGGTTTTTCCAGTAGTCATGTATGGATGAGAGAGTTGGACTATAAAAAAAAAGCTGAGCGCCAAATAATTGATGCTTTTGAACTGTGCTGTTGGAGAAGACTCTTGAGAATTTCTTGGACTGCAAGGAGATCCAACTAGTCCTTCCTAAAGAAAATCAGTCCTGAATGTTCTTTGGAATGACTGATGTTGAAGCTGAAATTCCAATACTTTGGCCACCTGATGTGAAGAACTGTCTGGAAAAGTCCCTGATGCTAGGAAAGATTGAGGCAGGAGGAGAAGGGAATGACAGAGGATGAGACGGTTAGATGGCATCACCGACTCAATGGACATGGGTCTGGGTGGACAGGGAGGCCTGGTGTGTTGCAGTCCATGGTGTCACAAAGAGTGGGACACGACTGAGCGACTAAACTGAACTGAGATTCCATTATATGAATAATATCATATTATGTTTGTCTTTCTGTGTCTGACTTCATATATAATATCTAAGACTATCCATGTTGCTACAAATGGCATTATTTCATATTTTATAGCTGAATAATATTGTGTATATATACCATATCTTTTTTATCCATTCATTTTTTATTGGACATTCAGTTTGCTTCAATGTCTTGGCTATTGTAAATAGTGCAACTATAAAAATGGGGATGCATGCAACTTTTCAAAGTAGTGATTTTTTTCTGGATTTATGTCAGGGAGTGGCCTTGCTGGATTGAATGTAACTCTGTATTTAGTTTTCTAAGGAACCTCCATACTGTTTTCCATACTGGAGTGGGTTGCCATTCCCTTCTCCAAGGGCTCTTCCTGACCAGGACATAGAACCTGGGTCTTTTGCATTGCAGGCAGATTCTTTACTATCTCAGCCACCAGGGAAGCCCATTAAGCTCCAGTATTTTGATTATCTGATGTAAACAGATGACTCACTGGAAAATTCCCTGATGCTGGGAAAGATTGAGGGCAGAAGGAGAAGAGGGCATCAGAGGATGGGATGACTGGAAAGATTGAGGGCAGAAGGAGAAGAGGGCATCAGAGGATGGGATGACTCACCAGTGCAATGAATATGAACTTGGGCAAATTCCAGGTGATGGTGAGGGACAGGGAGACCTGGCATGCTACAGTCCAAGGGGTCACAGAGTCAGATACGACTGGGCAACTGAACAACAAAATACTGTTTCCCATAGTGGTGTCACTGATTTACATTCCCAACAACAATGTAGTGGGTGGGGGTTCCCTTTCCTCCACACCTTCTCCAGCATTTATCTGTAGAGTTTTAATGATTGCTATTCTGATCAGTGTGAGGTGATACTTCGTTGTAGTTTTAATTTACATTTCTCTAATAACCAGTGATATTGAACATCTTTTCAAGTGCCTGGGCCATCTGTGTGGCTTTGGAGAAATATCTGTTGAGCTCTTCTGCCCATTTTTAAAATTAGGTTGGCTTTTTTGTTGTTGTTACTGAGTTATATGAACTGTGTGTATATTTTGGAAATTAACCCCTTGCTGGTCACATCATTTGCAAATATTTTCTTCCAATTTGTAGGTCAGTTTTACACTTTGTTTATGATTTCCTTTGCTGCATAAAAGCTTATAAATTTGATTAGGTTCTATTTGTCTATTTTTGCTTTACTTCTATTGCCTTAAGAAACTGACCTAAGAAAACATTACTGTGATTTATGTCACAGAATATTTTGCCTATGTTGTCTTCTAGGAGTTTATGATGTCATATATATTATAATTAAGTCTTTAAGCCATTTTGAGTTCATTTTTGTGTATGGTAAGAAGGAGTACTCTAACCTCATTGATTTACATATGGCTGTCCTGCTTTCCCAACACTGCTTGTTGAAAAACCACCTCTTCTCCATTGTATATTCTTGCCTCCTTTGTCAAAGAGTAATTGACCATAAGTGTCTGGGATCTATTTCTGAATTCTCTTTCTTTTCCATTTCTGTGACAATACCATGCTGGTTTGATTACTGTAGCTTTGTAGTATTGTCTGAAATCTGGGAGAGTCATACCTCCCAGCTTTGTTCTTTGTCCTCAGGAATTCTTTGACAGTTCTGGCTGGGTCTTCTGTAGTTCCATATAAATGTTAGAATTATTTTAGTTCTGTGAGAGATGTCATGGGTAATTTGGTACAGATTGCATTAAATCTATAGACTGATTTGGATAGTATGGCCATTTTAACAATATTCTTCCAGTTCAAGAGCATGGGCTATCTTTCTATTTCTTTGACATACCTTCAATTTCCTTTATTAATATTTTATAGTTTGCAGCGTATAAGTCTTTCACTTGCATATTCAGGTTTATTACTAAGTATTTTTGATGCAATTTTAAAAGGGATTGTTTTGCTTTCCCTCTCTATTGTTAATATATAGAAATGCAACCAAGTTCTGTATGGTAATCTTGTATCCTGCTGAAAAGTGAAACTGAAAGTCGCTCAGTCGTGTCTGACTCTGCGACCCCATAGATATACCCCCATGAAATTCTCCAGGCAAGAATACTGGAGTAGGTTGCCATGCCCTTCTCCAGAGGATCTTCCCAACCTGAGGATCAAACCTAGGTCTCCTGCGTTACAGGCAGATTCTTTACCAGCTGAGCCACCATCCTGCTACCTTGCTGAATTTGTTTATCAATTCTACTAAGTTTTGTGTGGAGTTTTTAGAATGTTCTCTACATGGTATATCATTTGCATATAATGACAGATTTACCTTTTCTCTATCAACTATATTGAATAGAAGTGGTGGGAGTGGGCGTCCTTGTGCTTTAGATTTTAGGGGAAAGGCTTTCAACTTTTCACCATCAAGTATTATGCTGGCTGTGGGTTTGTCATAAATAGCTCATTATATTGAGATATGTTCCCTCTATATCCACTTTGGTAAGAGGTTATTTGTGTGTGTGTGTGTGTTTGTTTGTGTTTGAATCATGAATGGATATTGAATTTTATCAAATGCTTGGGGAGAAAAGCTCTACATACAGCAAACAACTAGAAACCATGAGTACATGCATCAGGACCACTGACTCTGAGTGGCGTCACGGCCAGTTGGTTGCTCTTGGATCCAACACACTTGGATCTATGTGATGTATCCATAGGATCCAGTTCCTAGAGTCCAGTTTGATTCAGCTACATATTCTCTGAGCTCCCCAGGGCTAGGTACAGTGAGGGAAGGTGAGTTGAACGTGGTGGGATCTCAGCCCTACCAGGCACGGGATCCCCCAACTTCACTGATGCACCCTTCAAGGTCCAGAAGGTGCTCAGTTCAGCTCAGTCACTCAGTCACTCTTTGCGACCCCATGATTCACAGCACGCCAGGCATCCCTGTCCATCACCAACTCCCGGAGTTCACTCAAATTCACGTCCATCGAGTCAGTGATGCCATCCAGCCATCTCATCCTCTGTTGTCCCTTTTTCTTCCTGCCCCCAATCCCTCCCAGCATCAGAGTCTTTTCCAATGAGTCAACTCTTCGCATGAGGTGGCCAAAGTACTGGAGTTTCAGCTTTAGCATCATTCCTTCCAAAGAAATCCCAGGGTTGATCTCCTTCAGGATGGACTGGTTGGATCTTCTTCCAGTCCAAGGGACTCTCAAGAGTCTTCTCCAACACCACAGTTCAAAAGCATCAAAGGTGCTCACCTCCTCCCTAATGACCACAAACACCTTCCTCCTCAGTGTGGTGGTTGTGAAAACTGAACACCCAGCAGCAGGACCACAGACCACAGTTGACTATGTAGTACTTATTTCTTCTCCCTGACTGACTCAGTGGCCCTACCCACAGCTCAGCCCTTCGTCCTTGTCACACCTGAACCTACAGGGCAGGTAACATGGTCTGCAGGCTGCTCTATTCTCCTGCTACTGGTTGCATCACTTCATCCCCATGCTTACTGTGCAACCCCTGGCCCAGTGACTGCTCTATGAGAGAGACCCCAGCTGGCTGTGAGGCAGGGCAGGGCCCAGGACCTGCCGTTTTTCATCCTGCACTCCACGTGGTTCCACACATCTCCCCCGTCACTTCCACACACATCCTCCACTACAGGCTTGACCTATTTCTAAAGCTTTTCCCTAATGTTGAATCATTGTTCTACTTGTTCTTTTACTTCACTTTAAACATAAAGATAATGGCATCTGGTCCCATCACTTCATGGCAAATAGATGGGGAAACAGTGGAAACAGTGTCAGACTTTATTTTTTTGGGCTCCAAAATCACTGCAGATGGTGATTTCAGCCATGAAATTAAAAGACGCTTACTCCTTGGAAGGAAAGTTATGACCAACCTAGATAGCATATTAAAAAGCAGAGACATCACTTTGCCAACAAAGGTTCGTCTAGTCAAGGCTATGGTTTTTCCAGTGGTCAAGTATGGATGTGAGACTTGGACTGTGAAGAAAGGTGAGTGCCAAAGAATTGATGCTTTTGAACTGTGGTGTTGAAAACTCTTGAGAGTCCCTTGGACTGCAAGGAGATCCAACCAGTCCATTCTAAAGGAGATCAGTCCTGGGTGTTCATTGAAAGGACTGATGCTGAAGCTGAAACTCCAATACTTTGGCCACCTCATGTGAAAAGACCCTGATGCTGGGAGGGATTGGGGGCAGGAGGAGAAGGGGACGACAGAGGATGAGATGGCTGAATGCATCACCGACTCGATGGACATGAGTTTGGGTTTACTCCGGGAGTTGGTAATGGACAGGGAGGCCTGGCGTGCTGTGAATCATGGGGTTGCAAAGAGTCGGACATGACTGAGCGACTGAACTGAACTGAAACATAAAGATGAAGCCACTCTGTCACTTGAGTTCACATTCCAATTCTTCATCTTCTTTCCCTCTGTTGCCATTACACTCCTAGTCACATTATCTTAGAGAATACTCTTTACTTATCTTGATTTCTTTATTTATAGGCAAAGGCAGAAAATCTGGATTTTGATAAGGAATTGTATGTACTACCACAATAGTAATTTCAGGGTGTAGAAGACGTCATCCACTTCAACTGCCTATACTTAAAATTGAACCTCCATAAAACATTTCAACTGATTTCTCTTTTTATCTGCTTCTCTGGGTCATTTGGCCAAATATCCGCCATCAGGGAAGTGATATCTTCAATGTAGAGGCTTGGAGAAAAAACTAAATATAAACCAATCATTTAATATCCTAGAGATTTTTTTCTTCTGGAGCAATACATACTGACAAATAAAACAAAATATATAAACTACATATTCAGTACAAGGGGAATCCATTCAAAATCCTCTGTACCACTTTTCTTCCAAGAACAGTCAGTTATTATCACAAAACCCAGGTTTCCTGTAGATCCTTCCAGAGACTGTGTGTGTGTGTGTGTGTGTGTGTGAGCAAATGAAAGCAAAATATACATATTTCACAGCATCTGTTTTTATTCACTTTAATAACATCAATCCATAAATACCTACTTATATTCTTTTTACTTCATTCTTTTCAATACTTTTATTACATTAAATACTTTTACTACATTTTATGGATATGATATAATTATCTAGGACCCTGGAGACTAAATAAAGTTGAGCCAAGTTTAAGTTTTTTCTTCTCTTTTGCTATTACAGGGAAAGAAACATGCTGCAATGAATGTTCTTGTCTAAAATCCCTTATCTGCAATCCCAAAGCCCAAACAGCTCAGTTTTTTACCGAGTCTTCAAATTCCTAGCACATTCATTTGCCAGCTGAATTAACATGAGGCTATCTATAGTCTTTAAACTACTTATTGTGACTTCATAATTTTTTTCAAACACATTACTAGGTTTGACTACAGGTAGATATTTCATCTCCCACTAGAGTTGTTACAAAAATCCTGTATTGTGTACACTTATTTATTTCTTTTTTATATAAATTTATTTATTTTAATTGGAGGCTAATTACTTTACAATATTGTATTGGTTGTGCCACAGGTGTACTTATTTATTTCTGAAATCCAAGCAATTTTACATTCTGAAGCACATTCAGCCCTAAGCTTAGATAAGTTATGGTGACCCTGCATGGATAACTCTGTACATATTTTTGAGTTGTATCTTTAAGATAAATCTTCAAAGGTGCAGTTGCTAGAGATATGTGCATTTTTAATTTTGATAGATATTGTCAATTAGTTCTTCAAAGGAATGCATAATATATATCACGAATAATATTACATGAAAACACCTGTTCTTTCACATGCTGAAAAAAACCTATTTAGGTTTGCTAATATGATCAGTGAAAGATGACAACTCATATTCTTTCAATTAAAGCTCAAATTCATTTATATGGGTGAGATTAAGCATCTTTAAAATTTACTATTGATTTGCATGCTGCATTCTTTAGCAGTTAGGTTAGTTACCCCACTGGCTCGCCATATGTGTTATAAATACTTTTCCAAATTGTTTGTGCTTTGATTCTATTTATGATAATTGTATAGAAAGTGTTAATTCTTTTGTAATTATGTTCTTCATCACTGATCCATCTGGAATTTGGTGTAAGGAATTATTTGTAACAAATTGTCACAAAATTAGCAATATAAAACAATACAAATGCAGTATCTCCCAGTTTTGTAGGTCAGAAGTCCAGCATACTCACGTGGATTCTCTGCTCATAGGATCACAGGACTAAAATCGAGACATTAGCTGGATAAGTCTTTCTCTGGAGGCTCTGGGTAGAATTCAAATCCACTTAGGCCCTTGGCATAATTTAGCTCCTTGCATGGTGGATCCAAAGTCTCGGATTCCTAGTTGTCAGTTAGGGGGCTAACCTTGGCTGCTAAAGGCCACCCGTCATCTCTTGTCACATGGCCCTTTCTAAAATATTGTAACTTCCTCCTTCAGAGTCCACAGGAGAGCATCTACCGCAGCTTCTTTTCTCCATGATTTGATCTCTGCTGCTTCTCTTGTTCTTTTAAAGTCTCATGTGATTACATTGGGCTCATTTGAATAATCCAGAATAATCCTTTTAGGTCAACTGTGCCACATAAGCATAGATCATGCCCACATTTGAAGTCTTCCTGTTACAGCAATGAAGTAAGGTTACAATTTTTTTCTTCCAGAGTACTAGCCAGTTGTCCCCAAATTATTATTTTGAATAAATCAGCGATTTGTTTAGTTGTTTGAAATATGAATTTTTGGATAATTCCGATGTGGATGTTTTGAATGGAACTCAGCCCCTACTTTCTCTTACTCCAGTTCCTTTAAGGATGAGAGAGATTGGCATTTGACAGACCTAAAATTCCTGGAAATAATAATCATCCCATTCTGGGGCCAGTCCCATAGGCTCAGTATGAAAGGGTATTTTCCAAAGAAAGAAAGTGAGTAGAAGCTTAGGCGCATGGCTGTTCTGTATAGAGCTCATCTCTATGGAGACAAGGGAAAGGTCTTGATTTTATAGATGCAGGTTCTTTATAACATAGGAAAAAAACTGAGAGCTCCAAGAAGGCCTGAAGGCTTTGGATCAAGGTCAGTTCTCTCTACCTCCCATCATACTTCCAACCAAACCAAGTAAGAAACCCCTAGTTGTTAATACTTGCAGAGACTTGGACCCTTTAATTAGATAAGTTAATTTCAAGCTGCTGCAACCTTTGAACAACTAGCTGAACTGCTGAAAGTGACAGAGAAGTCAGGAGAATAGAAATTGAAATATCTAAAGAAGTCATTTATTTAAGCTGTTAAATTGTTATGTATAGGATGGTTGTTATAATACTACTGTTTTATTCATATCTCTATGCTTTCATTAACTACAATGTTTTCATCTTGATTCTTATTTTATGTAGATATTTTGATTTCTGAGCACCCAGAAGAACAATCTGGGCATCATAATTCTATCCCTATACATACAATCATTGATCCATTCTAATAATAATCTACCAGCAATCTGACTGGTTCAGCTTGCTCATCTGCAATGCAGGAGACACAAGAGACACAGGTTCGATTGCTGGGTCAGGAAGATCCCCTGGAGAAGGAAATGACAATCCACTCCAGTATTCTGGCCTGGGAAATCCCATGGACAGAGAAGCCTGGTGGGCTACAATCCATGGGTTCACAATAGTTGGACATGACTTAGCAACAAAACCACCACAACCATCTCTGACTGGTCACTTGATATTTTCTCACGCATTTCTACCCTGAAGTTTAAAATCTAGTTTTGATGCCCTTCATGTGACTGAATTATGTTGTAGATGGTCAAATATAAAGTGAGTTAACATTGTGTTTTGTCACTAAAATGTGTTCAAATCTTTGCGACTCTATGGACTATAGCTCACCAGGTTCCTCTGTCTGTGGGATTTTCCAGGCAAGAATACTGGAGTGAGTTGCCATTTCCTTCTCCATGGGATCTTGTCAACCCAGGGGTCAAACCTTTATCTCCTGTGTTAGCAGGTGAATTCTTTACCACTGAGTCACCTGGCAAACCCCAAAGTTACAGTCCACCACTGGAATGCTCGATGAGGATGGGATTCAAACTCACATGTGCAGAGCATGATGGGTTAGGAGTGCGTCATCTTAACCACTTGGCCACCTCATCAGCCCTTTATAAAAGAGAGCTCCCACATCTTGAAATTATATATAAGCCTCTGTGTCCCTGTCTTTTGAAGAAAAAGACTTTGACTTGAGTTTCATGGGCTCCCTCTGAGTCTCAAAAGGCTGGCTCAAGAGTTAATGAGTAGGAAATGCGAAAAGGTAGAAATAAGGATAGCTGTTAGGCTGGCAAACTGGTAACAGTTTAGACTATAAACCAGCCACATAGCAGAATCACTGAACTCCCAGTTCCCTCAAAGACATAAAGTCCTGACATACATTCCTAAGTTGCTTTATGGGAAGTAGAGCCCCACCAGATGAAAACTGCTGACTATAGGCACATAATTGTGACTTTAGACCAGCTGAAACCAGAAAGTCGATGGTGCTTGAAAATTCATCTTTTTACCAACCAATCCAAGAATTATGCACAAGCTGATTATGTATACACTGCAGCCACCTCCCTCATACTGCCTTGAAGACTCCTTTCCTGAAAGCCTTTGGGGAGTCTGGGTGTTTTCAGCATGAGCTGTCCATTCTACTTGCTTGGTGCCCTGCAATAAATGCTGTACCGTCCTTCACCACAATGTGGTATCAATAGATTGGCTTTACTGCACATAGATGGTTGGACTTGAGTTTGGTTCAGTCATTTTTGGTGATCATGAAGGGACCTCTGTCCCAAGGGAGCACTTTACATGTGACACATCAGCCCCCAGTTGGTGGCAGCTTTCTGATTCTGTCCAGAATTTTTGTCTTAGGAAAGGTCCTGAGTACTGGACACTGGGCATCATTGGCTTATAGCATGTTCAGTTCTGTGGTAAAGGAAATGAGGTCCTGGTCTTGGTCTTATCTGATCTGGAAGACATCTCTGGTAAATGGTAAAACCTTGAGTGTGGTGATACAAGGGTATACCTTCCTTTTAGTATACCACAGTTGGAGATTTTCCTTTTTGGAGTGAAAGGTGTAGAACTTAGTCATTTGGGTTTGAGGAGAATGCTGTGTTAACCAGATTTTCCACTCTGGGCTGAGGACTTCTCAGCCATCTGGTATACCCTGAGCAGTGACTGGGAAAATCTGTTAAGACTGAGATTCATCTGGACCCTAGGCTGGTACAGTAGGTAGGAACACTTCCCTGTCACATTAGGGAACTGCAACCCTGAGGCCACTGAACACAGTTTATCCAGTCCTGGTTTGTTACTTGTAAATAATAGTACATTCCTAGAAAGAGAAAGGTTTTTATCTAATACTGCATGGACACAATGTTCTTTAAACTCCAAATAAAAATGGTAAACCTGGACCTCATTTCCATCACACTTTATTGAAGTATAGTTGATTTACAATGCTATGTTAATTTCTAAGGTATAGCAAAGTAAGTCAGTTAAATATAAATTATATAACTAAATACATTCTTTTTTCTATTCTTTTCCATTATATTACCATATATTGAATATAGTTCCCCATGCTATATAGTAGGACCTTTTTATGTATCTATTTCATATATAGTAGTTTGTATCTCTGGGTCGGGAAGATCTCCTGGAGAAGAAAATGGCAACCCACTCCAGTATTCTTGCCTGAGAAATACTATGGACTGAGGAGACTAGCAGGCTACAGTCCATGGGGTTGCAAAGAGTCAGACAGGCCTGAATGACTAAACAACAATAACAGTTTGTATTAGCTAATCCAAATCTCCTAACTTATCCTTTCCTGGCCCTTTCCCTTTGGTAACCAGAAGTTCGTTTTCTATGTCTGTGTGGCTGTTTGTTTCATAAATAAATTCATTTGTATTGAAAGAGCTAATGGTTAGGGAGGCCAGGGTCCTTCAAGCAGGAGGAAATATACTGCAAGTGGCAGACTCTTGTTTTTTTTTTTTCTCTCTTCTCTACACAGGATTAAAGGAGGCTCCTTTGATCCTGTGTTGCCATGACAACAGTTGGGTTCACCTGAAACTATTTTTCAAACCTTGAGTTGCTAATGGCTCAGCAAACAATACATCTTACTCAGGGAAATGTTCTTAAGCTATGTTAATAAAACTATGTATTTGCTTGGGAATCTGCCTTTCTTCCAGATTCATGTCAATTGTTTTATGGCCAGAGATGACTCCCCTTCTGCTGATTCTCTCAGAATGTATGTGGTAGGAGAGGACCCTGATGCAACTCTCAGTCTTGAGGGGTTTCTTTTATCTACGATTAGCAGCTCAACCAGTCCATTCTAAAGATCAGCCCTGGGTGTTCTTTGGAAAGAATGATGCTAAAGCTGAAGGTCCAGTACTTTGGCCACCTCATGCGAAGAGTTGACTCATTGGAAAAGACTCTGATGCTGGGAGGGATTGGGGGCAGGAGGAGAAGGGGACGACCGAGGATGCGATGGCTGGATGGCATCACGGACTCGATGGACGTGAGTCTGAGTGAACTCCAGGAGTTGGTGATGGACAGGGAGGCCTGGCGTGCTGCGATTCATGGGGTCGCAAAGAGTCGGACATGACTGAGCGACTAAACTGAACTGAGCAACTAAACAACAAATTCATCATCTATATGTTTTCTTTGGAGAAATATCTACTTAGGTCTTCTCTCCACCCCCTCCCCCGCCTTTTTTTTTTTTTTTTAATTAGGCTGTCTGGTTTTTCTTGTTGTAACTGAGTTGTCTGAGCATTTTATATTTTGGAAATTAAGCCCTTGTCAGATGCATCATTTACAAATATTTTCTCCCAGATTGTAGGTTATCTTTTCATTTTGTTTGTGGTTTCCTTTTCTGTGCAAAAGGTTATGTTTTACAAGTCCCATGTGTCAATATTTTCTTTCCACTACTTTGGGAGATGAGCTGAAGAAAATATTGCTACAATTTATGTCAGAAACTCTTTTGTCTACATTCTCTTCTAGGAGTTTTATGGTGTTATGATATCTTACACACACAGCGTCCACAGGGCAGTAAGTGAGTTTCATTCATTAATATGTAGAAATTTCTTTGTCATTTATTTGCAAATATTTTCTAATTTTCAGTATTCCTTGACCAAGGAGTTTAAAAGTGGTAAAAGAGGTTTGTTAGGTTTTTTTCCCTTTTGTTTTGGTTACCTTATTGTAAACGATCTATGGCCATGGTTTGAATAATACACATTCTTTAATACTTGTTGAGCCTTACTTTGAGGTCTAGTTTTCTATAAGTTCATAAATTGTTATATATTAATTTGAATATATATGGTTATCCAACTAGTGAGTTATAGATACATATTCATCAGATCAAGCTTATTAACTCTTCTTATCCTCTATATACTATTTTTTGCATGATTAATAAAACAATAAGTGTGTCTATTAAACTTGTGGAATTTATCAATTTCTCCCTGAAATTAAATCTTGATCTATCTGAATATATGCATTTTTTAAATATTCTGGTTGTTTTTTTAAAAGTTGAGGTTATAGATGTATAGTATTGTTTCTGGCGTACAACATAGTGATTCATAACCTTTAGAGGTTATATTTCAATTACAGCTATTATTAAATATTGTGATATTGTCCTGTACCTTATTTTATACATAGTAAACTGACTCTCTTAATCCCCAGACCCTACCATGCCTGCCCCTTGTTTCTCCTGATTGGTAACCTCTAGCTTGTTCTCTATCTGTGGGCCTCTTTCACTATAGTCACTATTTATTTTGAGTCCACATAATAGTAATATCATATAGTGTTTGTCTTTATGACTTAGCAAAATACCCTCAAAGTCCATCCACGTAGTTACAAAGACAGAATTTCATTTTTTGAAGACAATAGTATTCCACTGTATATATAACCACATCTTCTTTATCCATTCATCTATTGATGGACACTTAGGTTACTTCAGTATTTTGGCGACTGTAAATAATGCAGCTATGAACATGAGGGATGAATGTATCTTTTTGAATTAGTGTTATCGATTTATTTTTTAGATATTTACTCAGGAATAGAAATCCTGCATCATATGATAGTTCCTTTAGATTTTTGAGAGCATTTGAAAATATATTAAACCTAATTTGGGATTTTCATTCATCTGTTTTTTTCTTAGTACCATACTCTTCCCCTTTCTAATTTATTATATTTTTGGATGGCTTGGGTCTTCTTTTTTCTTTATACCTCTGTTGGTATGGAAATTGTATATTTTATTTCTGTATAGTAACATTATCATTAAAAATGTAGTAAGTACATCAGATAGTTAATATCTAAAGGGACTATGATTTGCTTTCCATTTTAGGGAAATTGGATGAAATGACTCAAAATATGTAGAACTAACATACTGACATATCATAAATGACTTGGGTACTTAGTGTGGAACAGAATTAAATAATAGGTCATATTGACAGCACATACATTATGATGTGTACACACATATATTAGGATATAATCTCACAATTCAGCAAGGTAAGCATCAATATTTCTTAAAATTAAACTGAGGTATAAATTGAAGCAACTTGCCCAAAGTCATGAGTTTGACTCAATGTCTGACCAGTCCCAGAGCCCATGCTCCTCCCTCCAAACCCTCCCACTTAGCCTGATGTTGCTCCAGTGTGATGACTCAACAATTCAGAAAACAGAGTAGAAAAAGTGATGGCACAATAGAAAAGACCCTGAGCTCACCTCCTCTCATGAGCACACCAAAATTACAACTATCAGCAGAACAACCATCAATGACAAAGATAGGACCTACCAGAAAAGGTCTTCTGCAACTAAAGACACAGAGAAGGAATCACAATGAAAGAGGTAGGAGAGGTGGATTTACAATATATTGAAATCACATGTGACACCTGGGTGGATGACCCACAAGTTGGAGGATTATATTGCAGAGGTTCTCCCACAGGAGTAAGAGTTCTGAGACCCATGTCAGGCTCTCCAGCCCAGGCTTCTGGCACTGGGAAGATGAGCTCCCAGAGCATTTGGCTTTGTAGGCCACCAGGGTTTAACTGTAGAAGCCCCATGGGACTGGGGGAAATACACACATCACTTTTAGAGGGCACACACAAAATCCAGTGTACATTGGGGCCTAGGACAAAAGCAGTAACTTAGGAGCTGAGCCAGACCTGCCTGCTGGTCTTGGAGAGTTCTGGTGAGGCAGGGGGGAGCTGCAGTTCACCCTAGGAAAAGACACTGGTGGAAGCCATACTGAGGACCATGGGACCACATTAACAATCCTGGCAGCTTGGACCATTAATGCCAAGACCTGGCTCCCATCCAACAGCCTGTAGATTCCAGTGCTGGGACACCTCAGACAAAAGAACTAAATGGACAGGGACACAGTCCCACCCATTAGGAGACAGGCTGTATAAAGAATTAAAGAGTCCACAGCAAAAATCAGGTGTAAAATACATATCAAAAACAGTAATCATGAGGGAAGGAGAATACAAACGCAAGGTATTTAAAATGCCTTTGAAATTAACATATCAGCAACTTAAACAATCATATAGAGAGAAACTGCTAAAAACTTCCACATAACTAGAAACCTAAAATCTATAATATATATACAAATTAAAAAAAGGAATCTAAACATAATACAAACACAAGAAAGAAGAAAAATGATCTACAAAAACAAACCGAAACCAATGAACAAAATGGAAACAAGAACACTGATATTGATAATCACCTTAAATGTAAATAGACTAAATGTTCCAACCAAAAGACACAAACTGGCTGAATGCATACAAAACCAAGATCTGTAGATAGCTGCCTACAAGAGACTCACTTCAAATCTAGAGATACATACAGACTCAAAGTGATGGGATGGGAAAAGATATTCCATGCAAATGGAAATCAAAGGAAAGCTGGAGTAGCAATACTCATATCAGACAAAATATATTTTAACATGAAGACTGTTATAAGAGACATAGAAAGACATTACATAATCATCAAGGGATCAATCCAAGAAGACATAACAATTATAAATATATATGCACTATATTAGATAGCATATTCAAAAGCAGAGACATTACTTTGTCAACAAAGGTCCGTCTAGTCAAGGCTATGGTTTTCCCAGTGGTCATGTATGGATGTGAGAGTTGGGCTGTGAAGAAAGCTGAGTGCCAAAGAATTGATGCTTTTGAACTGTGGTGTTGGAGAAGATCTTGAGAGTCCCTTGGACTACAAGGAGATCCAACCAGTCCATTCTAAAGGAGATCAGTCCTGGGTGTTCTTTGGAAGGAATATGCTAAAGCTGAAACTCCAGTACTTTGGCCATCTCATGCGAAGAGTTCACTCATTGGAAAAGACTGTGATGCTGGGAGGGATTGGGGGCAAGAGGAGAAGGGGACGACAGAGGATGAGATGGCTGTATGGCATCACTGACTCAATGGACGTTGAGTTTGAGTGAACTCTGGGAGTTGGTAATGGACAGGGAGGCCTGGCATGCTGCGATTCATGGGGTCGCAAAGAGCCGGACATGACTGAGCGACTGAACTGAACTGATGCACCATACACACACACACACACATACACTCCCTCACATAAGAAAGTGAAAATCACTCAGTTCTGTCCAACTCTTTGCGACCCCATGGACTATACAGTCCATGGAATCCTTCAGGCCAGAATACTGGAGTGGGTAGCCTTTCCCTTCTCCTGGTGATCTTCCCAACCCAGGGATAAAACCTAGTTCTCCTGTATTACAGGAGAATTCTGTAAAAAAAAAAAAATATATATATATATATATTTACATATAGATTTCTTTATATATATATATTTACATATAGGTTTCTTTATATATATATATATTTACATATAGATTTTCTTTATATATATATATATATATATATATGTCCTTCTAGGACTCTCTAATGTGAATATTAATGCACTTGATGTTGTTCCAGAGGTCTCTTAAACTGTTCTCATTTCTTTTCATCCTTTTTCTGTTCAGTGGTAATGCACCTTTATATATAAGGCAAATATTAACAGATATGAAAAGAAAAACTGACAGTAAGACAAAATAAGGGCCTTTGACATGTCATTTGCATCAATAGACCATCCAGACAGAAAATCAACAAAGAAATATAGGCCTTAAATGATACAATTGGGCGAAAGAACTTAATTGATATTTATAGAGCATTCCAACAGAAAGCACCAGAATACACTTTCTTTTCAAGTGCACATGGCACATTCTCCAGCATAGATCACATGACAGGCCACAGAGCAATCCTTAGTAAATTTTAAAACAATTGAAATATCAAGCACTTTTTCGAACCACAACACTATGATGCTAGAAATGAACAACAAGAGGAAAAAGAAAAAAAACTACAAAAAAATCCAAACCACATGGTGGCTTAACAATGTGCTGCCAAACAACCAATAGGTCACTGAAGAAATCAAACAGAAAATCAAAAATACTTAGAGATAAATGAAAATAGTACAATCCAAAACCTATGGCATGCAGCAAAAGAAATTCTAGGAGGAAGTTTATAGTGATATAAGCTTGCCTCAGGAAATAAGAAAAACTCAAACAACTGAATCTTACACCTAAAGCAACCAGAGAAAGAAGAATAAGTAAAACCCAAAGTAAGGAGAAGGAAAGAAATCATAAAGATCAGAGCAGAAACATATGAAATAGAGACTAAAAAGCAATAGTAACAATGAGTGAAACTAAAAGCTGGTTCTTTGAAAAGGTAAAACTGATAAACTGTTATCCAGAGCCATCAAGAGAAAAAGAGAAGGCCCAAATCAATAAAATTGGAAATGAAAAAGGAGACATTACAACCAACAACACAGAATACAAATGGCCCTAAGAGATTACTACAAGCAACTATATGCCAATAAATGTACAGTCTAGAAGAAATGGACAAAGTTTTCAAAAGGTACACTTTCCCAAGACTCAACCAGGAAGAAATAGAAAATATGAAGGGATTAACTACCAGTAATTAAACTGAATCAGTAATTAAACTCCCAACAAACAAAAGCCTAGCACAGACAGCTTCACGAGTGAATTCTTCCAGAAAATTGCAGGGAAACACTTCCAAACTCATTCTATGAGGCCACTATCACCCTGATGACAAGACTAGATAAAAATATCACAAAACAGAAAATCACAGACCAATGTCACTGAAGAACATAAATGTAAAAATCCTAAACAAAATATAAATGAACTGAATTCAACAACACATTAAAAGGATCATATACCACACTCAACTGGGATTTATCCCAGGGATGCAAGGATTTTTAAATATCTGTAAGTCAATCAAAATTATTAATATGATATACCATATGAATAAACTGAATAAAAACCATATAATTATCTCAATGGATGTATAAAAAGTTTTTGACAAAATGAAACATCCACTTTTAATAAGAAATCTCCAGGAAGTGAGCATACAGGGAACATACTTCAACATAGTAAAGGCCATATATGACAAACCCACAGCTAACTAACGTTCAAAAGTGAATGCATTCCCTCTAAAATCAAGAATAAGACAAGGATGCCAACTCTCACCACTTTTATTCAAAATATTTTTGGAAGTATTAGCCACAGGAATCAAAGAAAAGAAACAAAAGGAGTCCAAATTCCAAAGGAAGAAGTAAAACTGTCTGTTTGCCAATGACATGATACCACACATAGAAAATCCTAAAGATGCTGTGAGAAAACCACTAGAACCCAATACAAACAATGGTAAAGTTGCAGGATACAAAGTTAATACACAGAAATCTGTTGCATTGCTATACACTACCAATGAACTATCAGAAACAGTAATTAAGAAAAAAAATCCCACTTACCATTGTATCAAAAGAATGAAATGCCTGGGAATAATCCTACCCCAAGGAGCAAAAAACCTGTTCTTCAAAAACTCTAAGATGCTGATGAAAGAAACTGAGAGAGATGGAAAGATACACCATGTTCTTGGATTGAGGAATCAATATTGTTAAAATGACCATACCTCCCAAGGCAATCTACAGATTCAATGCAACACCAATCAAATTACCAATAGTGTTTTCACAGAACAAAAAAAAATTTTAATTTGTGTGGAAACACTAAAGGCCTGAATAGTCAAAATAATCTTAAGAAAGAAGAGCAGAACTGGATAAATCATGTTTCCTGACCTCAAACTAAACTTCAAAGCTACAGTCATCAAAGCAGTATGTTACTGGCACAAAAGCAGACATTTAGCTCAAGGAAGAGGATAGAAAGCCCAGAAATAAACCCACATGCTTATGGCCAATTAATCTATGACAAAGGAGGATAGACTATATAATGGAGAAAAGACAGTTTCTTCAACAACTATTGCTGTAAAACCTGGGCAGCTATATGTAAAATAATGAAATTATAATGCCCTATACAAAAAAAAAATATATATATATATATATATCTAAATGGATTAAAGACCTAAATGTAAGACTGGACACTATAAAACTCCCAGAGTAAAACATAGGCAGAAAACAGCAATATTTTTTTTTTGATCCGTCTCCTGAAAGTGTTAGTAGCCCAGTCATGGCTGACTCTTTGACACCCCATTGACTGTTGTGGCTCAGCTGGTAAAGAATCCACCTGCAATGCGGGAGACCTGGGTTTGATCCCTGGGTCGGGAGGATACCCTGGAGAAGGGAAAGGCTACCCATTCCAGTATTCTGGCCTGGAGAATTCCATGTCCATGGGGTCGCAAAGAGTCGGTCAAGACTGAGTGAATTTCACTTTCACTTTCACTTTTGACTATAGTCTGTCAGGCTCCTAAGTTCATGGAATTCTCCAGGCCAGAGTACTGCAGTGGGTAGCCATTTAATACTCCAGGGAAACTTCCTGACCCAGGGATTGAGCCCAGATCTCCTGCACACTGTAGACAGATTACCATCTGAGTCATCAGGGAAGCCCTAAAGTAAAGGAAATAAATCAATGCAAAAATAAACAGGTTGGGCCTAATTTAACCTAAAAGCTTAAAAGCAAAGGAAACCATCAACCAGCCTATAGAATAGAAAATATTTCAAAACTGTGATTGAAAGGGGGGTTAATTTCCAATATACACAAATAGCTTATACAGTTCAATATTAAAACAAAATCAAACACCCCAATCAAAAAATGGACAGAAATCCCAAATAGGCATTTCTCCAAAGAAGACATATTGATGGCCAAAATGCATATGAGAAAAAACTCAACATGGCTACTTATTAGAGCAATGCAAATCAAAACTACAATGAAGTATCACCTCACAGCGGTCAGAGTGGCCATCTTCAAAAACTGTACAAATAGTAAATGCTGGAGAGGGTGTGGAAAAAATGGAATCCTCCTATGCTATTAGTAGGAATGTAAACTGGGACAGCCACTATGGAGAAGAGTATGTAGGTTACTTTAAAAACTAAAAATAGTTACCATATGATCCAGCAATCCTAGGCTTCCCTGATGGCTCAGTGGGTAAAGAATCCACCTGCAACGCAGGAGACGCAGGAGACATGGTTTGATTCCTGGGTTGGAAAGATCCCCTAGAGGAAGAAATGGCAACGCACTCCACTATTCTCACCTGAGAAATCCCATAGAGGAGCCGGTGGGTCCAGTCTACAGGGTTGCAAAGAGTTGCACATGACTGAGAGACTAAACACAACACCAACAATCCCACTCCTGGGCATATATCTGGAGGATGAGAACTAACTGGAAAAGATACATGCACCCCTGTGCTCACAGCAGCACCATTAGCCAAGACATCAAAGCCACTCAAACGTCCCCTGACAGGTGAATGGATAAAGATGTGGCATATAAAAATGCTCAGCTACTCCTGAGCTCAGCTGACTACTGCTGCTGCTGCTAAGTCGCCCCAGTCGTGTCTGGCTCTGTGTGACCCCATAGACGGCAGCCCGCCAGGCTCCCCCATCCCTGGTATTCTCCAGGCAAGAATACTGGAGTGGGTTGCCATTTTCTTCTCCAATGCATGAAAGTGAAACTACTACTCAGCCATTAAAAAGAATGAAATAATGCCATTTGCAGCAACATGGATGGATCTAGAGATTATCATGAGTCAAATAAGTCAGACAGAAAAAGACAAATATCGCATGATAGCACTTATATGTGTAATCTAAAAATATGATACAATGAATTTATTTAAAACATATAAATAGATTTACAGAGATAGAAAAGAAACTTAGGGTTAAGTAAGGGGATAGCGGGGGAGGGGGATTTAAATTAGCAATTTGAGAGTAACAGATACACTACAAATAAACAACAGATATAAACTACAAATAAATAAAACAAGGATCTACTATATAGTACAGAGAACTATATATTCAGTAACTTGTAACTATCTATGGTGGAAAAGAATCTGAAAAACTGAATACAACTGAATCACTTTGCTGTATACACTGTAAACATTCAATTGAAAAATCTGAGTGTGTACAGTGGAAACACTGTAAATCAACTATAATTTAATTAAAAAAAAAAAATTCCAGAAACAGAGACCACTCGCAGTCAGATGGCATGTGGTCACTCGGTGCCCCTTATTAACCTCTAAAAACTACTATGTAGTCATAATTCTCAAAAAATGCTCTTTATTCATTCACATATATTACTGCATTTAATTCTCACTTCATATCCATGAACAGAGAACACAGGAAGATAATTATTCCACTTCACAGACAAAAAGCTTGAGATCCACAATAAAATCCATCTTCCCAATTAACAGTGAGTAAGCAGAGGAATGAAAACCAGCTCTGTGCTTTCAGCTCTCTAACTTCACTCTTCTTTTTCAAAGAGAATGGAGAGTGGTCAGCTCTCATTTTCATGTATCTTTAAAGTTATTAAAAATATCTTTAGCAACAAACTTAGAGAAGGAATAACCAAAATTCCACACTTTAAAACATACAGACATAATATTTACATGTAATTTTTCATATTAACTCATTTAAAATATTACTCTAATATTCCAGATGTTGGTTGAAACACCTAGGCATTTTAGCATTTTTTCTTGACATCATACAAACTAGTCCTAACCACTTTCGACCATCACTAATACGAACAGACATTCCACCAGTAATTATTCAATTGAAAAATCTGAGTAAATTCATTGAAACAATTTGAGTAAATCATTTTTGGTGCAGGATTACATCCACTAAAATATGTCATGAAAACAAGTTGGTCAGTAATAAATTTGTAAACTGTGGTGAAGGTCAGGCCCACTATTAACATGGACTATCTCAATATCAATAAAAGATACTTTGAAAATAAAGGGAAAATAATCCAAGTGGCCCAAATACATATACTTTTGTTATTATGATGATTAATTACATGGGCATCTGTATTAGGATTTTTAAATGTGGAGGAAGAAATAAGGTACAAGACCTAGGAAAACTGCTTGTGAAGAACAAGGCTAAGATTGCTACTCAGAGAACGAGTAGTACTTCCTCCTTCTGGGGCAGGTGAAAAGGAGAATCAGTATGTGTCTGTGTGATAATTATTCAAGTCAACACGTCATCCCATGAAGTAGAGCTTGTTTTCTCATTAGCAAACAGATACTCAGTTGGGTGACTCAAGCACGACTTTGATGTGACATCATTCTTAAAGACTGATAAAATATCAGATATTCTTTTCTCACATGCACATACAAACATAATCATAGAGGTGATTCTGCAATGAAGAGACCATCAGAAATCACTTTTACCACAAATGCACATGGTCCAACTCAGGAGAAACCCACACACTCCAGAATCCACAAAAGGCACAATATGTTTCAGAGAGCATCATTTTCAGTTCTGGTTATTGGTTTTTTGAATGGTGACCCTAATCTGCTTTTCAAGTTTCAGTAACTTTTGGTAAAATTTTTCAGCAGTGTCTTCATCTAGGTCCATCTGGAAAAGAGGCAAGATAGGCATGACTAGAAAGGAAAAATAAACAGTATTTGAATAAAAGGAATCCATTTAAATAACAGGTAAGAGAATCCAAAAAAGGCCCAGTGGGAAAGCTGCAGTGGAAGCCATGTGGGGAATGTTAGGAGTCTTAACTTTTTTTTTTACAACTAATACTTACCTCCTAGTAAGGAACTTCTTTAATAAAAGAGCTCTGATGCAGCTGAACTCACTGCCCTACAGATGAAAGACTAAGTCTCCAGCCTTCACTGAAGCTAATGGTACCATGGACTAAATTCTGGCCAATGAGATATAAGTAGAAGTGTGTGGTACTACCCAGGACTCTCTTTAAAGGTAATGAGGCACCCCTTTCTCTCTCCCTTCTTCACACTGCTCTCCTGAACCATAAGGATGAGGGCCATACCTCAGGAATGGCAGAGGGAACCTGGATACCTGACAATTTGCAAAGCTGCCAGGCCAGCCCAAAGCTGCCATTCTCCAAACTGCTTTACATGCAAGAAATATTAGCTTTTATCATGTTTTATCCACTTTACATTCTTCTGTTTTAGGTAGAAAATTAATTTTAACTGATACATTATATGCAAAGCAAACCTCCAGCCCCCAAAGCTAAAAAGCTACAAATTAAAGAAAACTTTAAAACATTTTGGAAAAACATTTTCATACAATCATGTTATCATTTTTTTTCATGTTGTAACTGGAAGAGGAATTACAGCTTTCTTTAATTCAAGCCAGTCTTTAAACAGCAGAAAGCTGACTTCCTAAAATTAATCGAAGGTTAAAAACATTCTGCAATGCATTTCCAAGAAATGCTAATACAGTTCTTTGGTTTATGGAATTAAACATTTTATCTCCTTGGTAAATCAGCCATTCCTTTGAGGTCAATAGATGTAAGTTCAAACAAATTCTGAGGACCTAAAAGTAAGCTTATTCGTTTACAATAGAGTTCCCAAGGTGGCTTCCCAGGTGGTGCTAGTGGTAAAGAACATGTCTGCCAATGAAGAAGACGCTAGAGATGCTGGTTCAGTCCCTGGGTCAGGAAGATCCCCTGGAGAAGGAAAGAGCAACCCACTCCAGTATTCCTGCCTGGAGAATCCAATGGACAGAGGAGCCTGGCAGGCTACAGTCCATGGGGTCTCAAAGAGTTGGACATGACTGAAGCAACTAAGCACACAGCACAGAGTTCCCAAAGAATTTCTTTGGATGTTGTTATGTATTCTTAAATTTTAAAAGGAAAAGAAAACGTCATACAGTCAAGAACAACTTAGAAACAGCAGGATGAAACATGTCAGGTGTATTTCCTAACTGTATCAACTTCCCAAAGTCTTTGCTGGCATAATGTGCATTGTGAGGGTCTCTGAAAGGGGGTGAATATAATACGAAGCATTTCTCAGACTTACTTGGATGACAAATTGCTTTTTGCAAATCTTAAGGAACTAGTATCTCACAGAAGATAGTTTGAAAAACACTGGAGGTTCTTAGGTTTATTTTCAGTAAACATAAACTATGGGAAGTGGAGAGCATGGTTCACTTTAGACCTCAAGCTACTGACATATAGGCAAGGTCACTGTTAATTATGACTCTGCCTTAGCTAACTTATTTGCTTCAATCTAATTTTTCAGCAAATTTGGAAAACTCAAATGTGGGCACAGGACTGGAAAAGGTCAGTTTTCATTCCAATCCCAAAGAAAGGCAAAGCCAAAGAATGTTCAAACTGCCACACAATTGCACTCATCTGACATGCTAGCAAAGTAATGCTCAAAATTCTCCAAGCCAGGCTTCAACAGTCTGTGAAATGTGAACTTTCAGATGTTCAAGCTGGTTTTAGAAAAGCCAGAGGAACCAGAGATCAAATTGTCAACATCCATTGGATCATCAAAAAAGCAAGAGAGTTCCAGAAAAACATCTATTTCTGCTTTATTGACTATGCCAAACAAAGGCCTTGACTGTGTGGATCACAACAAACTGTGGAAAATTCTTAAAGAGATGGAAATACCAGACAACCTGACCTGCCTCCTGAGAAATCTGTATGCAGGTCAAGAAGCAACAGTGAAAACTGCACATAGAACAATAGATTGGTTCCAAATAGGAAAAGGAGTACGTCAAGGCTGTATATTGTCACCATGCTAATTTAACTTATATGCAGAGTACATCATGAGAAATGCTGGACTGGATGAAGCACAAACTGGAATCAAAATTGCTGGGAGAAATATAAATAACCTCAGATGTGCAGATGATACCAACCTTATGGTAGAATGCAAAGAAGAACTAAAGAGCCTCTTGATGAAAGTGAAAGAGGAGAGTCAAAAAGTTGGCTTAAAACTCAACATTGAGAAAATTAGATCATGGCATCTGGTCCCATCACTTCGTGGCAAATAGATGGGGAAACAATGGAAACAGTGACAGACTTTATTTCGTTGGGTTCCAAAACCACTGTAGATGGTGACTGCAGCCATGAAATTAAAAGACGCTTGCTCCTTGAAAGAAAATGTATGACCAACCTAGATAGCTTATTAAAAAGCAGAAGACATTACTTTGCCAACAAAGATCCATCTAGTCAAAGCTTTGGTTTTTCCAATAGTCATGTATGGATGGGTGAGTTGGACTATAAAGAAAGCTGAGCGCCAAAGAATTGATACCTTTGAACATTGGAGAAGACTCTTGAGAGTCCCTTGGACTGCAAGGAGATCAAACCATCCATCCTAACAGAAATCAGTGCTGAATATTCATTGGAAAAGACTGATGCTAAAGCTGAAACTCCAATACTTTGACCTCCTGTTGTGAAGAACTGACTCATTTGAAAAGATTCTGATGCTGGGAATGATTGAGGGCAGGAGGAGAAGGGAACGACAGAGGATGAGACGGTTGGATAGCATCACCAACTCAATGGACATGAGTTTGAGTAAGCTCTGGAAGTTGGTGATGGACAGGGAAGCCTGGCATACTGCAGTCCATGGGGTTGCAAAGAGCTGGACACGACTGAGTGACTGAACTGAACTGAATTTTATTTTATGCCATTGCCTCCTCACAATAAGTTAGGCAGTGGAAAATTGGAGGCTGAAATAAACCTTACTCATGACAAAAATATAACAAAATTGATCCTTATGGGGTCATAATAATTTTTTTCATTCGACTGAACTGAACTGAACTATGTTTAATTTCATTTTAGATAACAGAGTCTACAAAACACAGCACCCATTTTTCCAAACTCTTGTCCCCTGCCTCTTCAAATATTGAACCTTTAAAGCTAATAATTGTTGTCAGTGGAACACAGTTCAGTTCAGTCGCTCAGTCATGTCTGACTCTTTGTGACCCCATGAATCGCAGCACGCCAGGCCTCCCCATTCATCACCATCTCCCGGAGTTCACTCAGACTCGCGTCCATCGAGTCAGTGATGCCATCCAACCATCTCATCCTCGGTCATCCCCTTCTCCTCCTGCCCCCAATCCCTCCCAGCATCAGAGTCTTTTCCAATGAGTCAACTCTTCCCATGAGGTGGCCAAAGTACTGGAGTTTCAGCTTTAGCATCATTCCTTCCAAAGAAATCCCAGGGCTGATCTCCTTCAGAATGGACTGGTTGGATCTCCTTGCAGTCCAAGGGACTCTCAAGAGCCTTCTCCAACACCACAGTTCAAAAGCATCAATTCTTCGGTGCTCAGCCTTCTTCACAGCCCAACTCTCACATCCATACATGACCACAGGAAAAACCATAGCCTTGACTAGACGGACCTTAGTCGGCAAAGTAATGTCTCTGCTTTTGAATATACTATCTAGGTTGGTCATAACTTTTCTTCCAAGGAGTAACAAAGGGAAGCTAACTTCACTCAGTAAGATGCTTTATATTTCCTCCAACTTGTGTCACATTTCTTGAGTGCATGCAATGTGCAAAGGAACTTGCAAGGAAAGTGGGTGTGATCCCCCTCTTCACAGAGCTTACCCTTGGAGCAAGGAGCCCACTGCTGTATGAGTTCTACCCAGAATTGGCATTCAGTTCAGCTCAGTTCAGTTCAGTGGCTCAGTCTTGACTGACTCTTAGCGATGCCATGAATTGCAGCACACTAGGCCTCCCTGTCCATCACCAACTCCTAGAGTTCACTCAGACTCATGTCCATTGAGTCCATGATGCCATCCAGCCATCTCATCCTCTGTCGTCCCCTTTTCCTCCTGCCCCCAATCCCTCCCAGCATCACAGTCTTNGACTCATGTCCATTGAGTCCATGATGCCATCCAGCCATCTCATCCTCTGTCGTCCCCTTTTCCTCCTGCCCCCAATCCCTCCCAGCATCACAGTCTTTTCCAATGAGTCAACTCTTGGCATGAGGTGGCCAAAGTACTGGAGTTTCAGCTTTAGCATCATTCCTTCCAAAGAAATCCCAGGGCTAATCTCCTCCAGAATGGACTGGTTGGATCTCCTTGCAGTCCAAGGGACTCTCAAGAGTCTTCTCCAATACCACAGTTCAAAAGCATCAATTCTTTGGCACTCAGCTATCTTCACAGTCCAACTCTCACATCCATATGTGACCACTGGAAAAACCATAGCCTTGAAGACAGACCTTTGTTGGCAAAGTAATGTCTCTCCCTTTTAATATGCTATCTAGGTTGGTCATAATTTTCCTTCCAAGAAGTAAGCGTCTTCTAATTTCATGGCTGCAGTCACCATCTGCAGTGATTTTGGAGCCCCCAAAAATAAAGTCTGACACTGTTTCCACTGTTTCCCCATCTATTTCCCACGAAGTGATAGGACCAGATGCCATCATCTTTATTTCCTGAATGTTGAGTTTTAAGCCAACGTTTTCACTCTCCACTTTCACTTTCATCAAGAGGCTTTTTAGTTCCTCTTCACTTTCTGCCATAAGGGTGGTGTCACCTGCATATCTGAGATTATTGATATTTCTCCCGGCAATCTTGATTCCAGCTTGTGCTTCATCCAGCTCAGCGTTTCTCATGATGTACTCTGTATATAAGTTAAACAAGCAGGGTGACAATATACAGCCTTGACATATTCCTTTTCCTATTTGGAACCCATCTGTTGTTCCATGTCCAGTTCTAACTGTTGCTTTCTGACCTGCATAGGAGGTCAAAATAATCTAGCATGGAAGCACCTGACTCGATGTAAAAGGTCACATAAAAGCTGAGATCTTAAGAATCAATGGTAGGAATGAATCGGAAAAAAAGACAGGTAAGAGCAGGTGAGTTGGAGAAAAGGTGTGCCAAGCTGAAAGGCAGGAGAGAGCAGAAAGAAATGACAATAGGCCAGTGTGATGGCAGAGAGGGAAGACTCACAGAAGAGAAGCTGGGCAGCTGACAGGGTGGTCGGGAACCCAAGGACCAGCCCATCATCAACCTTTTCAATGAAACAAAGCAAAAAGAGTCACCTTTTCGGACGTCACATAATTGCTTCCAAAACCAGTGGTGGCACTCAGATATTTCACCAGAGGATTGAGAGACTCGGGCTTTTGGTGGAAAAGCCAGACCTGGAAAGGAAGGAGGGTGTCAATGACTCTTTTCTTCTGCCCAGAGTGAGTGAGGCTGGAGGGGATTTTTAATCAGCACTTCAGAGAGCCCCAAACAAATTCTGACAACCCTCCGGAATAGCATCAGCTAATTGTGATGCTGGCATGAACCACTACTATAATTTGAAGGAAGAAAGTAGAACAGCCGCTTAATAGCATCCTTTGAAAATTTTTAAGCAAAAGTTCCCATATTTAACTGACTCTTCCCTTGATCCTCAAATTAGAGCTCAGGACAGGTGAAGTGGAGCTCACTCCGAGAGGATACTTGGCTGACACCACGATACAGGTCACTGATGTAATATTTAATTTTATTAATAGATGACTATGTACATGGACAACAATCAAAACATGTACATGGTAATCAAAACTCTTCCTCCCTTTCAGTTTTCTAGCCACCCAGTTCTCTCTGGAAGCAAGCACTCATGTGAGTATTCTGTATATTCTTCCGAAGAAAATGCATTTGGTTAAAAAAACAAATACATCCATTTCTCTCAGGCAAATGGAAGCAAAATATACACTATTCCACGCTTTATATTTTTCACTTGAACAACAGGCCTTGGAGATACTTTCAAACCAGTACACGAAAATTTCAATCTCTTTCAAAGTAGCATCCTTCTACGGATGTGCCATAATTTTACATAAAGTTTCTAACTGATACAGAGGTTTTTGCCAGTTTTGCTATTACAAACATCACTGTGATGAATCATTCTATGTAAGTTTGAGGATATCTTATTTATCTTAGATAAATACCAAAGATGGAATTGCTAGGTTAAAGGTACGTGTATTTATCATATTGAATGATACTGCCAAAGAGCCCTTGACAGAGGCTCTATCAGTCTACTCTCTCCAGCAGTGTAGCAGAGTGCTCATTTCCCTAGACCCCTGCCAATATAGCATCAATACATTAAACTTTCTAATCTTTGCTAATTAGAGGTGAAAGTTTTTCATTATAGTTTTAATTTGCATTTCTCTTAGTATAAGATTAGGCATTTATTCACATGATTAAAAGTTTCAAAACTCTCTGTTCATATCCTCTGCCCACTGTTCCAATGGGTTGCTTTCCTTGATTTGTTGACGTTCCTTAACAATTAAGAAAATTTAGTAATTTTAGTAAAATTACTAGTAAATTTAGTAAAATTTAGTAAGCAATTTACAGTTAATCAAAATTGTAGGCTTGATTTGCATTTCTCTAATAATGAGGGATGTTGAGCATCTTTTCACGTGTTTGTTAGCCATCTGTATGTCTCCTTTGGAGAAATGTCTGTTTAGGTCTTTTTCCCACTTTTTGATTGGGTTATTTTCCTGGTATTGAGTTGTATGGGCTCCTTGTATATTTTGGAAATTAACCCTTTGCCAGTTGTTTCACTTGCTATTATTTTCTCCCACTCTGAGGTGTGTCTTTTCACCTTGCTTATAGTTTCCTTTGCTGTGCAAAAGCTTTTAAGTTTAATCAGGTCCCACTTGTTTCCTTTTCTTTTTATTTCCATTACTCTAGGAGGTGGGTCATAGAGGATCTTGCTTTGATTTATGTCATTGAGTGTTGTGCTTATGTTTTCCTCTATGAGTTTTATAATTTCTGGTCTTACATTTAGGTCTTCAATCCATTTTGAGGTTATCTTTGTGTATAGTGTTAGGAAGTGTTCTAATTTCATTCTTTTACATGTAGCTGTCCAGTCTTCCCAGCACCATGTCTGAAGAGGCTGTCTTTGCCCCATTGTATATTCTTGCCTCCTTTGTCAAAAATAAGGTACCCATAGGTGCATGGGTTTATTTCTGGGCTTTCTATCTTGTTCCGTTGGTCTATATTTCTGTTTTTGTGCCAGTACCATACTGTCTTGATGACTGTACCTTTGTACTATAATCTGAAGTCAGGAAGGTTGATTCCTCCAGCTCCATTCTTCTTTCTCAAGACTGCTTTGGCTATTTGAGGTCTTTTGTGTTTCCGTATGAATTGTGAAATTTTGTGTTCTAATTCTGTGAAAAATGCCATTGGTAATTTGACAGGGATCACATTGAATCTGTAGGTCGCATTTGGTATTACAGGCATTTTCACAATATTGCTTCTTCCTATCCAGGAGCATGGAATATCTCTCCATCTGTTTATGTCATCTTTGATTTCTTTCATCAGTATCTTATGATTTTCACCAGCTAGAACGGCCATCATCAAAAAGTCTACAGACAATAAATGTTGGAGAGGGTGTGGAGAAAAGGGAATGCTCTTGCCCTGTTGGTGGGAATGTAGATTGATACAGCCACTAAGGAAGACGGTACGGAGGTTCCTTAAAAAACTAGGAATAAAACCACCATATGACCCAGCAATCCCACTCCTAGGCATTTACCCTGAGGAAACCCTGAGGAGGAAAAAGACACATGTACCTCATTGTTCATTGCAGCACTATTTACAATAGCTAGAACATGGAAGCAATCTAGATGCCCATCAACAGATGAATGGATAAAGCAGTTGTAGTACATATACATAATGGAATATTACTCAGACATTAAAAGGAATGCATTTGAGTCAGTTCTGATGAGGTGGATGAACCTAGAACCCATTATACAGAGTGAAGTGAGTCAGAAAGAGAAAGATAAATATCGTATTCTAATGCACATATACAGAATCTAGAAAAATGGTTCTTAAGAATTTATGTACAGGGCAGCAACGAAGAAACAGACATAGAGAACAGATTTATGGACACAGGGAGAGGGAAGGAGAGGGTCTGATGCATGGAAAGAGTAACATGGAAACTTACATTACCATATGTAAAATAGATAGCCAATGGGAATTTGCTGTATGGCTCAGGAAACTCAAACAGGGGCTCTGTATCAACCTAGAGGGGTGGGATGGGGAGCGAGATGGGAGGGAGGTTCAAAGCGGGGGGGATATATGTAAACCTATGGCTGATTCATGCTTGACAGAAAACAACAAAATTCTGTAAAGCAATTATCCTTCAGTAAAAAAATAAAAAAAAGCAAGTGCTTTGTAAGCATAGGTGAAAGAGGGCCACATCTTTTGTTCTTTGCCTACACGAGGCCTCAAAATCTTTTTGTTTTCCCCTTATTTTATTGTATTTTTTATTGAAACATAATGGCTTTACAATAGTGTGTTAGTTTCTGCTGTACAATGAAGTGAGAAGTCAATCAGCTATAAGCTTATCAAGTTCTAATGCTTTAAACTCCAAAAACTTTTTTGTACTGTTTTGTTTTTAACAGGATTTTATGAGAGCCAAGCATTTTATGGGAATGACCAATGCATAAAATAAAATAAACTATATAGTCTTTTTTTGTAATGAAAAAAAAAAAAGAAAACAAAATTTAACCTTTATGTTATGG
>SJYT01056549.1:31066-118616 GCA_006410635.1 Cephalophus harveyi
AAAAAAAAAAAAGAAAACAAAATTTAACCTTTATGTTATGGGTAGCAGGTATTTTTCTTCCATTTTGTGGTAAATCTTTTGAGTATCTATATAGTGAGAATTTTAGTCATGTCATTTTTTTTACTTTTATTTAATCAAAATTTTCAGTTTTTTAGAGTTCCTGAATAGTTAACCCTCTGCACTCTTAAATTATTTTAAAATGTCCCCATATTTTTTCCAAGTAACTATACATTTTTACTTTTATACATAAATCTTTCAGTTTACCTAGAATTTTATTTGACTGTAAGGTATGTAAAAAGATACTATTCTATTTTTTGGCAGCATTTGTTGAATGAACCATCTTTACCCTCACTGATTTTCTGCATCGTCATAATATACCAAACACCTACATGCTTTGGGCCTATCCTAAACTTTCTATTTTATTCCACTGAGCTGTCAGTTCACATGCCAGCACTGCATTATTTTCATTAAGATGGTTTTCTTTAAAATCTTAAATGCTGAAATACACAAAATCCTTTACAATAAGCCTTCTCTCATTTACTCCTGTAATTCCTATTTTATAGCTAATAATAAAAGGCTTAGGCAAGTAAATAATGTGCCCAAGAGTTCACAGTCAGAAACTGGAGAACTGGAATTTGAACAGAATTACAATAATTCTACAGTCCACATTCATAACCACTGTGTGCTAGGCCACTCAAGCTCAGCCCATTTAAGGAGATAAAATCTATTCAACCAAAGGTTGAAGAGATTCTTGCTACACATGTGGTGTGCTCAAACCCTTATCTGTATCCACAGCATATGCAATCATCACTAAGTGGTAATGACATCCTACTCATCCACACTGAAGGAAATTACAGCAGGTCAGAAACTTGATAAACATGACACTGCGGACAAGCTGCTCATCTTGTCAAATTCAACCTATCCTTCAGAGCCCAAATAAGCCTGACTCAGGAAGCAGAGCCTGCTCCAACTAGTCCAGCCCCACGGTGACCCTCCTTTCTGACCATTCCTAGAGTACTTGCCACCAGATGATATAATGTCTTATTTTCTTGTCTATTTTCTCGATTCATTCTTTTTTTTAAACATGACTCTAAGCTCCTTAGTAACTGGAGATTCTGAATCTTAACTATTCCTACTCCTCTGACACTATACTTGACCTCTAGATTTGATTTTCAGTGTCATAAATGTGTGGAAGGAGTCACCCCTAAATGATCATTCATTATTCTAAATGGCTTGACAAATATATTAAGAAATAAGTAAATTTAGTTTAAAAGTAATGGCCTCTATTATCAATTTGTGTCTCTACAATAAATGAATTTCTTTCTGCAATGTTTACCAGAACAAGAGTGCCAAGTCAATTCCCTTAGTGTTTTCCACAGTTAATTTCAACTCAGCTATGATTTAAGAATCTGTTAAGTATGAACACTATAGTGATAGGCTCTCAGGTTTCCAAAATACAGAGCAAAAATCCTAAAGGAGATAACTGGAGTGAGGGAAACACACACACAGAACTGACTTTTAATACAGTGGAATTTCAACCAGATGGTATAAAGCACAGAGGACAAATTAGTTTCATCTTGTATGACAATTCTCATCCACTGGTAGGGAATGTCTTTGGGTCCTTCAGTTGAAAAATATTCAGAGACATCATTTATGTACAACAGAACAGAGTATTATGATCCATTCGTAATGCCTGCCATTGATGAGGAGACACATGCATCTGCATGAGTGACTTAGGAAACAAACTGGCCTTCTAATCAAGTTAATAACTCAGTTCTCTATTATTAATACAGGAAAAGAGAATCTTCATATTGGGAAATGGAGTTGGGCTTTGTTGCCTCTACTCTTGACCCATGAAACACACCTGCTCCGTGGGAAATCACACTGACTGCCCAGCCAACATCTTGCTCTGCCTGCCCCTACAGTATCCCATGCTCTGCTCTCCTCTGGCTGCTCATGTCTCTTGCTTCCTCAGAAGTGCTGACCCCAGAAAAACAGTACTCAGTGCCAGGAAACATACTGAACTTTCAAAGTTCACGCCTAATGACCAGCATTTCACCTTATGATTCACCTTAGTCCTAAATAGGACCTTACTTATACAGAGCCTGTTCTCATCTTTTCTGTTAAGATGGTTTCTAATCCAGTGAACTTACAGTCTACATCTGTGAAGTGAATACAACATGTTAAAACTCTAGTAACATACCAGTGCTTCTGTTCCATTGTGAGGTGTCAACGTGAAAGCATGTGCAAAAAAGCGTAACTGAGAAAAAGAAAACAGTAGTCATTTTGTGGTGGTCTAGAGTCACAAAAGTATTATCCATTTAAATGTTAAAAAAAGACAAACTGCATTTCTTATTATAGAGTATTTTTTCAGTTTCAGAAAATAAATCTAAACAAGAAATAATTTCCATCATTTATCTCCATTACTCCAAGTCAACCATTTTTAACATGAAGGCATATGTCCATCTCATCTTTTTCCCATGCCTGCCATAAACAGGAGGATATTTCTTCCTGAGCTCTACAAGGGAAGGACATTTCCTGAAAGCAGCATTTTCTCATGAGTGCTGGAGGGATGCTCAAAATACACACAAAACAAACAAGCAAAAACATGATACTGTGATCATACAATGCACAATCATACCCTTCTTGGGAAATTTTAATGCAGTTGACTATATTAAAAGCCCAGAGAAATCCAGTTTGATATCACTTAACACAGGTTTCTCAAAATTATATAATCATAGAACTGCTGGGCTATATGGTGCATGATCAAAGAAACATTCTCTTAACGAAAAATGCACACTAAGATGGTGGTAGAGTGGGAGTACCAGGCAGTATGAAGCAGAGATTACATGCTAAGTAACATCAAAACTTCTGAGTGAAATGGAATTCTGCCACCTTCAAGTTCAATTCCTTAAAGCACTTCCCAACCCTTAAACACATCTTTTTGGTTCCAACTTGAACAGCTTAAGTAAATTAAGAGAAGCATTGATCACTTACCAGCCATATGATTGGCATGATTAACATCCACACAAAGGGAGGCACAATTCCGTATGTCAAATTGGTCAGCATCGTACCTGGGCACACTACACTGGAATACAGACCCTGGGGGCACAGAGAGGGGTAGCAATTCATTTTAATTCAATACACATTGAGCCTGCCTCTATGTCAGTTAATAAAGGAGAAACACAAATGAGCCAGCAAGCCAGGAGCCAAGGCGTGATGCTCTAAGCTGTCCTTGCAGCTGGGTAGACCATTTTAGTTTAAGAATCACGTACTGAAAACTCACTATGAGAGGCACTCGATAAAGTCTTTTATTCTCAAGTAACTCAGAGAACAGAGTAACCAAGCTTGAAGCTGGATGAGAAATGTAAGACTGGGTACCTGAGTTTTCTAATCAAAATGAGCAGTTAGAGATAAGAAAGCCATACAAAGAAAGTCTTTGCCTGAAAGAAGTTTCTACTCTAGTAAATGCAGACAGCTAAACCTCAAGTTGTCTCTGTTTCCTGCAGGAACACAAGGCCTAGGATTCTAGCTTGAGGCACCAGAGAGGTGGGTATGATTCCACAAAGACCTCCTCTAACTGAGGATCTCTAAATAAGGTTCTTAGCCCTGGACTCGTCATTTTAGAAAGATCCATTCTAAAAAAGAGCCCCAGTTAACACATGGCACATATTAATAATAGAAAGGGTGCTTGATGGTCTGTAGTAATCCTTGGAACACTGGGATTTGTTTTACTAGTTTACTTGGTTTAATTTTCACCACATTTCACCTTACTTTGATATTGACTATTTTAATTCATGGGCTTCCCTGCTGGCTTAGCTGGTAAAGAATCTACCTGCAATGTGGGAGACCTGGGTTCTACCCCTGGGTTGGGAAGATCCCCTGGAGAAGGGAAAGGCTACCCACCCCAGGATTTCAGCCTGGAGAATTCCATGGACTATATAGTCCATGGAGTCGCAAACACGAAGTCAGCTGGACACAACTTTTACTTTCGCTTTCACTTTAATTCATATTTTTATTACTTTTAACTTTTTTTTTTCCTTTTAAACAAAAATAGAAAGTGCCAGGATAGCACAGTCAGTTCAGGGGACAGAAAGCACCCTGAGTGTCAGAAGCTAGAAGGCTGGCTTCCTTTATTCACTGCTACAGGGTCTGGCGGTGCCTGACATGGATAATTTAGACCTGAGAATCCCCCTGATTTACCAGCAGTCCTCCGAAAAAAGTCAGGAACTTTACAGACCAAAAATTCTTCCCAAATATTTTGCCCCAAAGATAGCTAAGGAGAATTTCTTATTCTGGAAACTAGCCAGGGACAGTTAGGACCTATTCAGCCCTAAATGAAGACATCTGTGAACTAAAATCCAGGGCTTTCAACATACACGACTTTCTGACATTGAGCAACAAAAGAAACAAGCAAGGAGGCCGTCTTATCTAAACTGAAGTCCCTTCACATATTTGATCTGAAGGAATGAGTGTGGTGACCCTGCGTGTTTCTCAAGGCTGTGTGGCAGGAGGAGTCATTCATGGACAGAGAAAATCTATCAGGCAACCTATAGGGAACCAGCATTTCCAGTCATACAAGTCTTCGAAGGGAGGTAGTTCTTTCTTAGCTACTTCTTGCTTCATAAAAGCCAAGGTAGAAGCATCATGAGCATTAAACCAATCACACAGATTTTAAAGGAGCTGGCAGCATTAGCTAAATCTTTTTTTTTTTTTAAAGATGAAATCCCAAAATGTGACAATTGAGACAGGCAAAATTTCAGAGCTTTTTATGAAAAAAGAAGCTAAATCCACTCTGGCCTTATCCCTAAAAGGGAGTTTCCAGAGGACAAGCAGTTGTGAGAAGTTTTTAAACATCCCAAGAAATCTCAGGAGGAGGCTCACATCTGGACCAACACACTGAGCCTGAAAAATAACAATAACAACAGCCAACAAACACACACACAGCACATGCATGAACAGATGCAGCCCACATGACTAGACACCCACACCCACGAGCACATGACCACACAGTCACCTTCATACACGTGTTCACAAACCCACCAAACCCACACATCTGCACGTGGCTAGGCACACTCATGCATGTATGCATGCACATAAGTACACATATGTACAGATACATACATATACACACACACATTCTAACACAAAGCACTGTTGTGACTGCTTCATGCCACTCCAAGCACTCAATCCTCCCAGCAAATCTATGAGGCAAACACCACTATTAACCCTGTTTCTCAGATGAGGCAACTGGAAGTACAAAGACATTAAATAATCTGTCCAAGGTGACAGAGCCAGGATTGAAAAGCAGTTCTAGAGAACATGCTCAGAGCTTCTACTTTTATACCATCCTCTTCACTAAGAGGTTTGATCCTTAGAGCCAGTTCTCAGAAGTGAGAATTCCAGCTGATGAAGGTCTCCCTTCCAGAGTCAACCAGGTCTACACCATTACATAAGGTTTAGACTGCTGTATCTAATGGATGATTGAAAACAGCCCCTTAAGGGCAAATAGTTTCTGCACTGTCTTTTATTTCTCCTTCCTCCTCAATTCTAAGCCTGGGTCAGTACCCTAAAAATGGTCAGCTTTTGTACATATTGTCGGAGTTAAATTTCTCCCCAGTCCCACATTCAAAAAACACAGTCAAAGCAAACAAAGGAAAATGCCCACAGGAGAGACTGGAGATTCCCAGTTAAAATTTTGGACCTGGGCAAGAAAAACATACAAAGAAGCACTAAGTTCCAGATCACAGAGGCCACAGAAGCCAGCATGTCTGACAAGGGTTGCTCTCTAAGCCCAGTCCTCACAAAGACAGACCTCCACGGCCTCACCAGAGATCCTCACTCTCCAAGGACTTTCTAACTGCCAGCTGTCCTGTAACACTGGATATAACACTGGGAGGCGGCACGGCTTGATGGCAAAAGTCCAAGCTTGAAGTTAGACAGCCTTGAGCTCAGCTCTGAGCTCTACCCTTTACTGACTGTGTGACTTCTGGGGAAATGACTTTAATAAGGACTCCAAACTTTAGTGTCCTCATATGAAAATGGAAATACTCAGACCCACCTCACTGTGACGGGAAAGGTATTAAATGACACACATGGCAAATGCTTAATAGGAGCTATCGACATCGTTAGTAGTGACATTCTGTTATATAAATTATAGCTCCAGAGGAGCTACAGGCTGGTAAATGAACCCCCATATACCTACAAGTCCGGAGCTCATTACCTCTGCCCTAAAATTTCCTATATATCAACTGCCACTCTTTGTCATGTCTTACCTTGTCCTCACAGCAATCCTGCTCAAGAAACAATATTTCATCTTCACACTACAACAGAGAGCCAGCCATTTCACTACGCAATCAGTGCTGGTTCAGCAAACACTACCCTGCCATCTCCACATCGCTGAGACAGGCTACCTGATGGTTGAAGTTTCTGTTCAAAGCCACACTCAGAAGGTCAATAGCGTATTTGGAAGAGCTGTAGGGCTCCTGGCCTTTGCTGTGCTGGACATCCTCAAGGCTGAAATTAGATTTCTTTGCATTGCGAGATGATGTCCAAATAAGCTGAGATGGACTCTCACTGTGACATAGGAGAGATTCTAGTTCCTGAATCTGAAAGAGGAATAAAAGAAACAAAATGTACAGATACATACATATACACACACACATTCTAACACAAAGCACTGTTGTGACTGCTTCATGCCACTCCAAGCACTCAATCCTCCCAGCAAATCTATGAGGCAAACACCACTATTAACCCTGTTTCTCAGATGAGGCAACTGGAAGTACAAAGACATTAAATAATCTGTCCAAGGTGACAGAGCCAGGATTGAAAAGCAGTTCTAGAGAACATGCTCAGAGCTTCTACTTTTATACCATCCTCTTCACTAAGAGGTTTGATCCTTAGAGCCAGTTCTCAGAAGTGAGAATTCCAGCTGATGAAGGTCTCCCTTCCAGAGTCAACCAGGTCTACACCATTACATAAGGTTTAGACTGCTGTATCTAATGGATGATTGAAAACAGCCCCTTAAGGGCAAATAGTTTCTGCACTGTCTTTTATTTCTCCTTCCTCCTCAATTCTAAGCCTGGGTCAGTACCCTAAAAATGGTCAGCTTTTGTACATATTGTCGGAGTTAAATTTCTCCCCAGTCCCACATTCAAAAAACACAGTCAAAGCAAACAAAGGAAAATGCCCACAGGAGAGACTGGAGATTCCCAGTTAAAATTTTGGACCTGGGCAAGAAAAACATACAAAGAAGCACTAAGTTCCAGATCACAGAGGCCACAGAAGCCAGCATGTCTGACAAGGGTTGCTCTCTAAGCCCAGTCCTCACAAAGACAGACCTCCACGGCCTCACCAGAGATCCTCACTCTCCAAGGGCTTTCTAACTGCCAGCTGTCCTGTAACACTGGATATAACACTGGGAGGCGGCACGGCTTGAAGGCAAAAGTCCAAGCTTGAAGTTAGACAGCCTTGAGCTCAGCTCTGAGCTCTACTCTTTACTGACTGTGTGACTTCTGGGGAAATGACTTTAATAAGGACTCCAAACTTCAGTGTTCTCGTATAAAACTGGAAATACTCAGACCCACCTCACTGTGACGGGAAAGGTATTAAATGACACACATGGCAAATGCTTAATAGGAGCTATTGACATCGTTAGTAGCGTCATTCTGTTACATAAATTATAGCTCCAGAGGAGCTACAGGCTGGTAAATGAACCCCCATATACCTACAAGTCCAGAGCTCATTATCTCTGCCCTAAAATTTCCTATACATCAACTGCCACTCTTTGTCATGTCTTACCTTGTCCTCACAGCAATCCTGCTCAAGAAACAATATTTCATCTTCACACTACAACAGAGAGCCAGCCATTTCACTACGCAATCAGTGCTGGTTCAGCAAACACTACCCTGCCATCTCCATATTGCTGAGACAGGCTACCTGATGGTTGAAGTTTCTGTTCAAAGCCACACTCAGAAGGTCAATAGCGTATTTGGAAGAGCTGTAGGGCTCCTGGCCTTTGCTGTGCTGGACATCCTCAAGGCTGAAATTAGATTTCTTTGCATTGCGAGATGATGTCCAAATAAGCTGAGATGGACTCTCACTGTGACATAGGAGAGATTCTAGTTCCTGAATCTGAAAGAGGAATAAAAGAAACAAAAAACAAAAAAAGTATCAAAATATACTAAGGGATTACAAGATAACAATTCTGAAACCAATATATATGTACATTAGAATTGAACAGGTGTGTCATTGGTAGAGTGGGACCCAAGGAAGCAAGAGAAGGAGTTCAGACTGATCCATGTGGTAAGGGATAGAGTCAGAGACATCAATGTGAACTCATGTTTAGCTTAATAAAGATTCAGATGGTTACATACAAAATATTTATAGATTTTTATATATAAATGGGTTGCTAAGTCACTTCAGTCGTGTCCGACTCTGTGCGACCCCATAGACGGCAGCCCACCAGGCTCCCCCATCCCTGGGATTCTCCAGGCAAGAACACTGGAGTGGGTTGCCATTTCCTTCTCCAATGCATGAAAGTGAAAAGTGGAAGTGAAGTCGCTCAGTCGTGTCCAACCCTCAGCGACCCCTTGGATTGCAGCCTTCCAGGCTCCTCCATCCCTGGGATTTTCGAGGCAAGAGTACGGGAGTGGGGTGCCACTGCCTTCTCCAATAAATGGGTTAGCATGCACATAGATATTTCCTTGAATTCCAGAAAAACATCTACATCTGTTTCATCAATTACGCTACAGCCTTTGACTGTGTGCATCATAACAAACTGTGGAAAGCTCTTAAAGAGATGGGAACACCACACCATCTTACCTATCTCCTGAGAAATCTGTATGCGGGTCAAGAAGCAACAGTTAGAACCCTGTATGGAACAACCGATTAGAGCAAGTTTGAGAAAGGAGTACGACAGGGCTGCCTGCTGCCACCCTGTTTGTTTGACCTATGTGCTGGGCATATCATGAGAAATGTCAGGCTGGATGAGTTACAAGCTGGAATCAAGATAGGAGGGAGAAACAACAACGACCTCAGATATGTGGATGATACCACTCTAATGGCAGAAAGCAAAGCAGAACTAAAGAGACTCATGATGGGGGTGAAGGAGGAGAGTCACAGAGCTGGCTTAAAACTAAATATTAAAATAACTAAGATCATGGCATCCAGCCCCATTATTTCATGACAAATTGAAGGGGAAACGGTGGAAGCAGTGACAGATATCCTCTTCTTGGGCTCTAAATACACTGTGGATGGTGACTGCAGCCATGAAATCAGAAGACAATTGCTTCCTGGAAGGAAAGCTATGACAAAGCTAGACAGTATGTTGAAAAGCAGAGACATTACTCTGCCAAAAAGGTCTGTATAGTCAAGGCAATGGTCTTTCCGGTAGTCAAGTACGGCTGTGAGAACTGGACCGTAAAGAAGGCAGAATGCCAAAGAATTGATGCCTTCAAACTGTGGTGCTGGAGAAGACTCCTGAGAATCCCTTGGACAGCAAGGAGATTATACTAGTCAAATCTTAAGGAAACTCAACCCTGAATGTTCGTTGGAAGGACTGATACTGAAGCTGAAGCTCTAGCATTTTTGTCCTCTGTTGCAAACAGCCAACTCACTGGAAAAGTCCCTAATGCTGGGAAAGATGGAGGGGAGAAAGAGAGGAAGGCATCAGAGGATGAGATGGCTGGATGGCATCACAGATGAAATGGACATGAACTTGGGCAAGCTTTGGGAGATGAGGGACAGGGAGGCCTGGTGTGCTACAGTTCCATGGGGCTGCAAAGAGTCAGACATGACTGAGAGACTGAACAAAAACAAGATTATGTCCTTGCTCTGTGAGCTGAGAGGGCCTACAAGCACATGCTATCTCAACAGCAAGGAGCACCAGATCTTGGTTTCTAAAACCATTCTCCAACAAAAGGAAACAGATCTCCTCAGAGAAATGCCTGATTCTGAGACTGGGATAGGAAATATATAACGTGAGTCTTAAACATCATGTGGTGTCAGGAAGGACATGCACAAAACAAAACCAGAAAGCCACAATGATGAGGCTATGTCAAAGATATAGAAGTACCACAGGATAGAAAGCCTAGAAATAAACCCACCCACCTACGGTCAAGTAATCTACAAGGGAGGGAAGCACATACAGTGTGAGAAGGTCTCTTCAATAACTGGCACAGGTAAGACTGGACAGCTACGTGCAAGTGAATGAAATTAAAACATTCTCTAATACCACATTCAAAAATAAACTCAAAATGGATGAAAAATCTAAATGTAAGACCAGATACTATAAAACTCCCGTAGGAAAACGTAGGCAGAACACTCTTTGACATAAGTCGCAACAATATCTCTTTGGATACACCTTCTAGAGTAATGAAAATAAAAACAAAGCTAAACAAATGGGATCTAGTTAAACTTAAAAGCATTTGCCCAGGAAAGGAAACAATAAATTGAAAAAATAAATATAAAAAAATACAACCTACAGAATGGGAGAAAATACTTACAAACAATGCAACCCATAAGGGATTAATTCCAAAATATACAGACAGCCTATTCAGCTCAATGTCAAAAAACAAAACAACCCAATCAAAATATGGGTAGATGATCTAAATAGACATTTCTCCAAAGAAGAGACACAGATGGCCAAGAGGCACATGAAAAGATTTTTAACATCATTCATTATTAGAGAAATGCTCATCAAAACTATTAATACAATGAGGTATCACCTCACACCAGTCTACAAATAACAAATGCTGGAACGGGTACAGAGAAAAAGGAAACCTCTTAAACTGCTGATGGGAATATAAACTGGTACAGCCACTATGGAGAACAGTACGACAGAGCTCTACTAAAAACAGAGCTACCAAAACGTACTTCAAAAAGACACGTACACCATGATGCACACTGCTGCACTATTTCCAATAGCCAAGACGTGGAAACCACATCTTGGATAGATGAACGGATAAAGATGTGGTGTGTGCATACACACAAGCACACGTTATCGCTCAGCCATAAAATGAACAAAATAATGCCATCTGCAGCAACATGGGTGCAGCAACATGGATGAACCTAGAGATACCAAGTGAAGTCAGAGAAAGACAAACACATGATATCACTTATACGTGATATCTAGAAAAAAGTGACACAAAAGGATTTACTTACAAAACAGAAATAGACTCACAGACACAGAAAACAAATTTGCAGTTACCCAAGGGTAAAGGTTGAGGGGACACACTACTATATATAACATAGATAACCAACAAGGACCTACCGTATAGCACAGAGAACTATACTCAATATTTTGTAATAACCTATACAAGAAAAGAATCTGAAAAAGAAGCTATATGTGTATATAGATACACACATACATATGCATGTATATACAACCTCATTTTTCTGTACACCTGAAACTAATACAACATTGCAAATCAACTATAACTCAATAAAAGTTTTTGAAAAAGATACAAAAGTTCCAACTGAAAGAGGTCCAATGGCCCAAGCTAAAATAATTTGAGTAAGAAAATAATGTTTATAATTCAAAGGAGAAAATACATATCCATGAATCTGCATGGATGTAACAAATGCCTTTATTCAGCTTTACTAAGGAATAATAGGCCAATAAATAAGTGGCTGAATAAAGAATTAAGTGGAGGAGAACAGACATATCTCCCTTGCAGAAAAACTCCAAATAATTCATATAGCTACTCCATGTTTAAGAAGGCCAAGCACAACGAAGTGTGGGATACACAAAGTAACTTTCTTCCACAAGACTACTATATGTAAGGGGAGAAAGAAGTAACTTTACAAAGGAAAAACCTGACAAACACTACTTCAAGTCAGCGGATCAAAGAGAACATCAACACTAATAAGACATACTGACAGGACGTGACGAGACTGGCACTCTCTCTCTGTGGCCTTCCTTTCAGAAACACATTTTCTCAAATCTAATTATGAGGAAAACAGACACATCTCAATAAGGAACCATGTACAAAACACCTGAGCAGTAATCCCCAAACTGCCAGGGTCATCAAAAACAAGGAAAGTGTGAGAAATTATCAGAACCAAGAAGAGCCTAAGGAGATTTGACTACTAAATGTAATGTGAGATTTAACTACTAAATAGGATGCTAGAACTGAAAAAGGATATCACACAAAATTGAAGAAATCTGAATAAAGCATGGAGTTTCATTAACAGTAATATATCAACATTAGCTCACTAACTGTGACAATCTACCAAACTATGTAGGATGTTAATAATAGAGGAAACTGGGACTTCCCTGGTGGTCCAGTGGTTAATACTCCAAGCTTCTAATGCAAGGAGGTGCAGGTTCAAGCCCAAGTGGGGGAACTAAGATCTCGCATGCAGCATGATGCAGCCAAAAGATGAGGAAACTAGGCCTAAGGTATGCAGAGACTCTCTCTGCAATAATTCTGTAAATCTAAAGCTATCCTAAAACTAGAAGTTTATTAAAGAAATATCTAGGAATGCTTCCAGATCTGCAATGAATATTTACATCAAATCGAGAGAATCCATGAACATAAGATTAACTCAGTTATCTGGTTCCACAATGTATACTGCACTGTACCCGGAAGTTTACAGAAATTATCTCTGGTCTTTTAACAGCCCTAAAAGTCTGATCATTTATAATCAAACTGGGGATGGAACCATTCATATAATGCATTTACACCCAGACCTAGAATCCAAGTTTGTGTTCTACAAAGTGATAAGATTCCCAAATCTAATTTGGAGAGAGTGGAAGGCATCATAAACCTTCCTGTTATTTTATTTGATAAATCAATCCCCAAACCCCTGCTGTTAGGCCTGCCTGCTTAAGGACACACAATGTTAAGTCATGTCACCAGGACACCTGTGATAATTGTGCCTTTGGTCACAACTCTCCTCTGCCATTCCCCCAACCTGGATTACCCCAAAATACTAGATTTCCTTAACAACTTGATTTTTTAAACAGTAGATTCATCAAAAAGCTGACAGACTATTAATAGTAACATTAACTTACCCTCTATCATTGTCAATTAATAATTCAAAAAGATGGCAAAGAATGAGAGGATTATAAAAACATAAGGGATATATTAGGTGAATCTCTGAAGAGTTATAAAACATGATCAAATATGAATTCAACCCTATCCTGACTATATTTTAACTTTTATCATTGAAAAAGCAATACCATATTTTTAAGTGCTAAAGGACCTAGAATGACAGATAAATCTCACACTCACTCCTGATATTCTGGTACCCCAGTTCAAAGGGGGTCCCAATTTCATTTGTATCATTCTAGAAATAGATATATATTTTTCTATTTGTTTATACAAATGAGATCACACTATACATAGTACAACCACCTGTTTCTTCTTAATAATAAAATACTAATGGCTATCCCATCTAAGTGCAAAAGATCTTTTCTTTTAGTGGTTTCACACTATTCCAATGTTTATGTATATCTTAAATTATTACATTTATATTTACAGCTAGCCCTCAAGGAGGTCCAATTATGAGGGAAATTACATTTGAGGTGAAAAAAAAAATGATCATAAATCTAAAAGTGTTAGAGATACAAATTTTATGCATCAGAAAGAGTTCTTCTAATACAAAAGAATTAAAAGCAACTGGCAACAGAGCTGGGCATTACTTAATCTAGATATTAAAGCTGTCTTATGAGACTAAATGTGAGGCAAGAGCACAGAACAACTTAGGCAATTTGCACATCCCTTGCTTAGCTTTATATGTATGCCTGGAATTGTAACACAACAGCCTGGATGCTTAAGAAATCACATCAAGATAGTGAAAGATTAACTATTAAGTACTGTCTAATACTGTCTTGTCTGTTACCCCATCCTATCTGATGACAAGCCCAGTTTCAAAGACCATTTAGAACAGTTCTTGTGCACATTCTCAGTTCTGTTAATTGTTTCTAAAAGTGCTTGTGTGTTCATATTCTATTTTCTGCTCTCTGAAGTTGACGTCCAAAGGGAAAAAATACACCAGCAGGCTGCTTTAGGGAAGCAATGTTTTCAAAGAGTAATCACCCCGTTTAAACACTCAAAGATGTAATGCTAGCCATAAAGCTAGCTCATTAGCTTAACAACACAGCACTGGACAGATCTGCACACAAGTTTAGGATCTCAGCACTAAGTGTTGGCTTACTAAGCCTAAAACCGTCTTACCAGGATAAAGTGGCCAAAGACATTGGTTTCAAACACCTCCCGGAGCCCATCAGGAGTAATCTCGTCATTCTGGGTCAGCAGTCCTTCAGCTGTGGAGAATATATGAATCACTTTTCTGAAACAGCAGAAGACAATGGTATGACTTTTTAAAGCTTCTTTAACTGAAGATACTAAAGAGATACCCCTCCCGCTTTCCCCCAAATTTTCCTTGCTTCTATAACAACAGGAAAAGAAATACTTATTTCTCAGAGAGGGTTATTTTGAGCACTAAATCAAATGCAAAAATGCTTTCTTGCACCCAGTTCAATTTATATACTTACAGTTCATACAACCAACAGGAACCTGAGCCTCTCAAAACCCTGATGCAAAAACTCTTCCCTTCATTCCAAATCAAGCTATTAGGTTGGTGAAAAAGTAATTGTGGTTTTAGACTGTGAATTTTTAATCATTATAACTGGCTCAAACACACCTTTACTCATCAAAATAGGAACCATTACAATCAACACATTTTTTTGCCAGTGAGAAGTAAGTTTGTTTATTCCTGTAGCAAAAAATTCATGCTCCAGGCTTCCACAAACTCTTGGAAAGCATTTTTCTGCCTCCTGCTGGTTGTGGAAGCGTTTTCCCTGCAAAAAGTTTCAAGATGCTTAAAGAAGTTGTAGTCAGTTGGCGAGAGATCAGGTGAATATGGTGGATAAGGCAAAACTTTATACAGCCCAATTCATTCAACTTTCGGAGCATTGGATGTGCAACCTGTGGTCATGGAGAAGAACTGGGCCCCCTCTCGACCAAAGCAGCTCCAAGCACTGCAGTTTTCAGTGCATCTCATTGATCTGGTGAACCTACTTCTCAGATGTAATGGTTTCGCCAGGACTCAGAAAGATGTAGTGGATCCGAATGCAACACACCACCAAACGGTGACCACGACACTTTTTTGAGTGCAAGTCTGGCTTTAGGGAGTGCTTTGGAGCTTCTTCTTGGTCAAAACACTGAGCTGGTTGTCACCAGTTACTTCTTCATCCAAACACTTCGAGCTGGTTGTTGTCAGTTGTCATATACAGTTCACTTTTTAGTGCACATTACAATCTGTCTGAGAAATGGTTCATTATTTTTGCATAGAATAAGAGAAGATGACACTTCAAAATGATGATTTTTTTTGATTTGCAGTCAGCTCATGAGGCTCCCACTTATCAAGCTTTTTCACCTTTCCCATCTGCTTCAAATGCCAAACTACCATAGAATGGTCAACACTGAGTTCCTCAGCAACTTCTCATGCAGTTTAAGACGATCAGCTTCAATGATTGTTCTCAGTTGGTCACTGTCATCTTCTGACCATTGGCCACTGAGTTCCCCATCTTCAAGGATCTCGTCTCCTTTGCAAAACTTCTCAACCAACCACTGCACTGTATGTTAGCAGCTTCTGGGCCAAATGTGTTGTTGATGTAAGTTGTCTCCACTGCCTTACAAACAATTTTGAACTCAAATAAGAAAATCACTTGAGTTTTCTTTTTGTCTAACATCATTTCCCTACTCTAAAAAATATATAAAATACACAGCAAGTAATAAGTCATTAGCAAAAAACAAAGTGAGAAATGTGTATTAAAATGATGTACAACATAACCATACTTATTTAAGAATTATTCCAATACCAGATAGCACATTTCGACCATGCAAAACCACAATACTTTTGCACCAACCTATACAAGTCAACTGCCCTGGGGGAATAACAGTCATGTCAAGAAGAAGAAGTCTTCCCTTGCACACTAATGTCTAACTGTTGAACAAAATAACAAAATGAAGCAGGCTTTTTTATTATAGGGAATTCCTGAGGCATTGAATACACTAAGACAGTGATTTGCTGTGAGATTAATGTAACAGGTCAAGATCAGCAGGTGACTTTGTGGGTAGGGGTGTGTGTGTGTTGAATGGCAAAAAAGAAAAATAAAAGTAACAGAATAGGAAGTAACACGAAGTAAGAGTAATATCTATTTGTGAATAAGTATGGATGTGCTCAGTTGCTCAGCTGTGTCTGATTCTTTGCCGCCCCATGGACTATAGCATGCCAGGTTCCTCAATCCACTGAATATTCCAGGCAAGAATATGGGAATGGGTTGTTTGCCATTTCCTTCTCCAGGGACTCCCTGACCCAGGGAACCCATGTCTCCTGCATTGGAAAGCAGACTCTTTACCACTGTGCCACCTGGGAAGTTTATGAATAAGTACACTGGGTCAAAAAAAAGATTTTATTTCTTACTACAGGTTGTAGTTAAACATTTTTGGAAGCCACTAATGTGTATTGAGAATCTCCCAGGAAGGTATTTCGGAGAAGGCAATGGCACCCCACTCCAGGACTCTTGCCTGGCAAATCCCATGGATGGAGGAGCCTGGTGGGCTGCAGTCCATGGAGTCGTGCAGAGTCGAACACGACTGAGCGACTTCATTTTCACTTTTCACTTTCACGCATTGGAGAAGGAAATGGCAACCCACTCCAGTGTTCTTGCCTGCAGAATCCCAGGGACGGAGGAGCCTGGCGGGCTGCCGTCTATGGGGTCGCACAGAGTCGGACACGACTGAAGCGACTTAGCAGCAGAGCAGCAGCAAGAAGGTATTTAGCCCTGTACATTTCCTCAGCCTACCGGTCAGAGTACCTAACACATGGCTGAGAAATGCTGCTCAAATTGCCTTCCTGGATATGAGGGTCTCACTGACAACTCTGCCTAGTTCTGAAATGTTCTCATGGACACAGTGAGGCAGACCAAAACTGACCTGCCAAAACATGCAACATTCTTGGACTATCTGGGGACCAAGAACACAGAATCATGACTTTCAACATTCCTCACAAAGACAAAAGCACGTTTCATTACACGGCTGCAACATGTACTTTCTATCTTCATTCTTCTCCACACCCCCTCACCCCCTCAATTTAATGGACTGACGGCAAAACAGTAATGTGAGATTTAACTACTAAATAGGATGCTAGAACTGAAAAAGGATATCACACAAAATTGAAGAAATCTGAATAAAGCATGGAGTTTCATTAACAGTAATATATCAACATTAGCTCACTAACTGTGACAATCTACCAAACTATGTAGGATGTTAATAATAGAGGAAACTGGGACTTCCCTGGTGGTCCAGTGGTTAATACTCCAAGCTTCTAATGCAAGGAGGTGCAGGTTCAAGCCCAAGTGGGGGAACTAAGATCTCGCATGCAGCATGATGCAGCCAAAAGATGAGAAAACTAGGCCTAAGGTATGCAGAGACTCTCTCTGCAATAATTCTGTAAATCTAAAGCTATCCTAAAACTAGAAGTTTATTAAAGAAATATCTAGGAATGCTTCCAGATCTGCAATGAATATTTACATCAAATCGAGAGAATCCATGAACATAAGATTAACTCAGTTATCTGGTTCCACAATGTATACTGCACTGTACCCGGAAGTTTACAGAAATTATCTCTGGTCTTTTAACAGCCCTAAAAGTCTGATCATTTATAATCAAACTGGGGATGGAACCATTCATATAATGCATTTACACCCAGACCTAGAATCCAAGTTTGTGTTCTACAAAGTGATAAGATTCCCAAATCTAATTTGGAGAGAGTGGAAGGCATCATAAACCTTCCTGTTATTTTATTTGATAAATCAATCCCCAAACCCCTGCTGTTAGGCCTGCCTGCTTAAGGACACACAATGTTAAGTCATGTCACCAGGACACCTGTGATAATTGTGCATTTGGTCACAACTCTCCTCTGCCATTCCCCCAACCTGGATTACCCCAAAATACTAGATTTCCTTAACAACTTGATTTTTTAAACAGTAGATTCATCAAAAAGCTGACAGACTATTAATAGTAACATTAACTTACCCTCTATCATTGTCAATTAATAATTCAAAAAGATGGCAAAGAATGAGAGGATTATAAAAACATAAGGGATATATTAGGTGAATCTCTGAAGAGTTATAAAACATGATCAAATATGAATTCAACCCTATCCTGACTATATTTTAACTTTTATCATTGAAAAAGCAATACCATATTTTTAAGTGCTAAAGGACCTAGAATGACAGATAAATCTCACACTCACTCCTGATATTCTGGTACCCCAGTTCAAAGGGGGTCCCAATTTCATTTGTATCATTCTAGAAATAGATATATATTTTTCTATTTGTTTATACAAATGAGATCACACTATACATAGTACAACCACCTGTTTCTTCTTAATAATAAAATACTAATGGCTATCCCATCTAAGTGCAAAAGATCTTTTCTTTTAGTGGTTTCACACTATTCCAATGTTTATGTATATCTTAAATTATTACATTTATATTTACAGCTAGCCCTCAAGGAGGTCCAATTATGAGGGAAATTACATTTGAGGTGAAAAAAAAAATGATCATAAATCTAAAAGTGTTAGAGATACAAATTTTATGCATCAGAAAGAGTTCTTCTAATACAAAAGAATTAAAAGCAACTGGCAACAGAGCTGGGCATTACTTAATCTAGATATTAAAGCTGTCTTATGAGACTAAATGTGAGGCAAGAGCACAGAACAACTTAGGCAATTTGCACATCCCTTGCTTAGCTTTATATGTATGCCTGGAATTGTAACACAACAGCCTGGATGCTTAAGAAATCACATCAAGATAGTGAAAGATTAACTATTAAGTACTGTCTAATACTGTCTTGTCTGTTACCCCATCCTATCTGATGACAAGCCCAGTTTCAAAGACCATTTAGAACAGTTCTTGTGCACATTCTCAGTTCTGTTAATTGTTTCTAAAAGTGCTTGTGTGTTCATATTCTATTTTCTGCTCTCTGAAGTTGACGTCCAAAGGGAAAAAATACACCAGCAGGCTGCTTTAGGGAAGCAATGTTTTCAAAGAGTAATCACCCCGTTTAAACACTCAAAGATGTAATGCTAGCCATAAAGCTAGCTCATTAGCTTAACAACACAGCACTGGACAGATCTGCACACAAGTTTAGGATCTCAGCACTAAGTGTTGGCTTACTAAGCCTAAAACCGTCTTACCAGGATAAAGTGGCCAAAGACATTGGTTTCAAACACCTCCCGGAGCCCATCAGGAGTAATCTCGTCATTCTGGGTCAGCAGTCCTTCAGCTGTGGAGAATATATGAATCACTTTTCTGAAACAGCAGAAGACAATGGTATGACTTTTTAAAGCTTCTTTAACTGAAGATACTAAAGAGATACCCCTCCCGCTTTCCCCCAAATTTTCCTTGCTTCTATAACAACAGGAAAAGAAATACTTATTTCTCAGAGAGGGTTATTTTGAGCACTAAATCAAATGCAAAAATGCTTTCTTGCACCCAGTTCAATTTATATACTTACAGTTCATACAACCAACAGGAACCTGAGCCTCTCAAAACCCTGATGCAAAAACTCTTCCCTTCATTCCAAATCAAGCTATTAGGTTGGTGAAAAAGTAATTGTGGTTTTAGACTGTGAATTTTTAATCATTATAACTGGCTCAAACACACCTTTACTCATCAAAATAGGAACCATTACAATCAACACATTTTTTTGCCAGTGAGAAGTAAGTTTGTTTATTCCTGTAGCAAAAAATTCATGCTCCAGGCTTCCACAAACTCTTGGAAAGCATTTTTCTGCCTCCTGCTGGTTGTGGAAGCGTTTTCCCTGCAAAAAGTTTCAAGATGCTTAAAGAAGTTGTAGTCAGTTGGCGAGAGATCAGGTGAATATGGTGGATAAGGCAAAACTTTATGCAGCCCAATTCATTCAACTTTCGGAGCATTGGATGTGCAACCTGTGGTCATGGAGAAGAACTGGGCCCCCTCTCGACCAAAGCAGCTCCAAGCACTGCAGTTTTCAGTGCATCTCATTGATCTGGTGAACCTACTTCTCAGATGTAATGGTTTCGCCAGGACTCAGAAAGATGTAGTGGATCCGAATGCAACACACCACCAAACGGTGACCACGACACTTTTTTGAGTGCAAGTCTGGCTTTAGGGAGTGCTTTGGAGCTTCTTCTTGGTCAAAACACTGAGCTGGTTGTCACCAGTTACTTCTTCATCCAAACACTTCGAGCTGGTTGTTGTCAGTTGTCATATACAGTTCACTTTTTAGTGCACATTACAATCTGTCTGAGAAATGGTTCATTATTTTTGCATAGAATAAGAGAAGATGACACTTCAAAATGATGATTTTTTTTGATTTGCAGTCAGCTCATGAGGCTCCCACTTATCAAGCTTTTTCACCTTTCCCATCTGCTTCAAATGCCAAACTACCATAGAATGGTCAACACTGAGTTCCTCAGCAACTTCTCATGCAGTTTAAGACGATCAGCTTCAATGATTGTTCTCAGTTGGTCACTGTCATCTTCTGACCATTGGCCACTGAGTTCCCCATCTTCAAGGATCTCGTCTCCTTTGCAAAACTTCTCAACCAACCACTGCACTGTATGTTAGCAGCTTCTGGGCCAAATGTGTTGTTGATGTAAGTTGTCTCCACTGCCTTACAAACAATTTTGAACTCAAATAAGAAAATCACTTGAGTTTTCTTTTTGTCTAACATCATTTCCCTACTCTAAAAAATATATAAAATACACAGCAAGTAATAAGTCATTAGCAAAAAACAAAGTGAGAAATGTGTATTAAAATGATGTACAACATAACCATACTTATTTAAGAATTATTCCAATACCAGATAGCACATTTCGACCATGCAAAACCACAATACTTTTGCACCAACCTATACAAGTCAACTGCCCTGGGGGAATAACAGTCATGTCAAGAAGAAGAAGTCTTCCCTTGCACACTAATGTCTAACTGTTGAACAAAATAACAAAATGAAGCAGGCTTTTTTATTATAGGGAATTCCTGAGGCATTGAATACACTAAGACAGTGATTTGCTGTGAGATTAATGTAACAGGTCAAGATCAGCAGGTGACTTTGTGGGTAGGGGTGTGTGTGTGTTGAATGGCAAAAAAGAAAAATAAAAGTAACAGAATAGGAAGTAACACGAAGTAAGAGTAATATCTATTTGTGAATAAGTATGGATGTGCTCAGTTGCTCAGCTGTGTCTGATTCTTTGCCGCCCCATGGACTATAGCATGCCAGGTTCCTCAATCCACTGAATATTCCAGGCAAGAATATGGGAATGGGTTGTTTGCCATTTCCTTCTCCAGGGACTCCCTGACCCAGGGAACCCATGTCTCCTGCATTGGAAAGCAGACTCTTTACCACTGTGCCACCTGGGAAGTTTATGAATAAGTACACTGGGTCAAAAAAAAGATTTTATTTCTTACTACAGGTTGTAGTTAAACATTTTTGGAAGCCACTAATGTGTATTGAGAATCTCCCAGGAAGGTATTTCGGAGAAGGCAATGGCACCCCACTCCAGGACTCTTGCCTGGCAAATCCCATGGATGGAGGAGCCTGGTGGGCTGCAGTCCATGGAGTCGTGCAGAGTCGAACACGACTGAGCGACTTCATTTTCACTTTTCACTTTCACGCATTGGAGAAGGAAATGGCAACCCACTCCAGTGTTCTTGCCTGCAGAATCCCAGGGACGGAGGAGCCTGGCGGGCTGCCGTCTATGGGGTCGCACAGAGTCGGACACGACTGAAGCGACTTAGCAGCAGAGCAGCAGCAAGAAGGTATTTAGCCCTGTACATTTCCTCAGCCTACCGGTCAGAGTACCTAACACATGGCTGAGAAATGCTGCTCAAATTGCCTTCCTGGATATGAGGGTCTCACTGACAACTCTGCCTAGTTCTGAAATGTTCTCATGGACACAGTGAGGCAGACCAAAACTGACCTGCCAAAACATGCAACATTCTTGGACTATCTGGGGACCAAGAACACAGAATCATGACTTTCAACATTCCTCACAAAGACAAAAGCACGTTTCATTACACGGCTGCAACATGTACTTTCTATCTTCATTCTTCTCCACACCCCCTCACCCCCTCAATTTAATGGACTGACGGCAAAACTAGGCAAAAAATAAATCAGCAAACACCTTCCTTCCAATCAGTTAATCTAGAAGATAGAAATTACCTTGAAAAGAGACCACAAAAAAGTGCTTTGATATTCAGCTGTGGATTAGGCATGATCCCAGCATTTAGATATACATAGTCTAATCTCTGAAACCTGCAAGTAAAATCAAGAAAGAAGATTGTTAGCTGTCTCTTAGAGCAATTAGAATAAAGAAGGTCCATGAAGGACAGAAAGCACAAAAAAGACGGCCGTAGCAAGCTAAGGCATCAGTACTACCTTCGCAACATTTTTCATTTAGCCTGGTAAATATTTGAGTATTCTTTTTTTGATGGTGGCCTCAAACAGAATTTGGAGAGCTGTAATGGGTTTTGAAGTCAAATCTTCTCTGATCAATACTCCTTCCAGCTTAGTCCTCCCAATAAGGTACCACAGTGACTCTATTAAACCCACACTCCCTCTGGTCTTAGAAATGTTTTTGCTTTAAAAAAAACACAAAACTCACATCTTTCTTCTTTGACAAGTAAAATTTGTATAATCTGATCCATCAATGCTGGAATCTGAACATCAAGATATCCACTAGAGCAAGGAACACAAGTAATGCAAATGGCTATCAAGCCTAAATGAAATACAATATATTATTCTTCAGCCAATTCTTTTACCAAGAAGGCTTTCCTTATACATACTGAAGTTCATTTTATGTCCATGGAAATAAAGAAGCTCTTGTTTATTAAGGGTCTAAATTACAAAAATGTAATTAATAGTTTATTAATTAAACTAATTATTCATTCCTCTTAGAAGAAAAATACATCTCTCCAGAAAAATGCACTGTGTAGCTATATGCAATTTATTGTACATTTTTTGAGAAGTTATATATCTAAGGACTCTAGCCCTTCAGATACTAAAGATTTATCAAATGTTTATTGTATGCCAATTACTGTTGGTATGAACAAATTTTTAGTGAGTGGCCTGGGGAAATTTCTTCACTTGTCAATACCTGCCTCACACAGTTAATGGAGTTTTTTTAATGTGAAGCAAAGATGCAAAAAATGTATTCAAACATCAAAGGAGTTACACTAACCTAAGACTTTACAACTGACTGCATGTCAAAAAATGCTCATAAATCAATCTTCATGGAATGGTCATGATTGTGATTAAGAATGAAAATATGGTATACTGAGGCATAATATGTCACTCTACAGACTTCCTCAGTGTAACTTCTTTTTACACTGCACCTGTTTCTTTTATAGAGTTTCCCATCTCTTCTTATTCTATTAGCTGTTGCACTGCACAATCACATGAGAAAAAAGCTATCAATAACACGCAGACCTTTGCTTGAGCTCCTTGGTGGCCTGGAACACCGACGGCAGGCTGCTGACATCCACCTGCACGATGGAGACCTCAGCAGCAGGATGGGAGGCCAGCAGAGAGGTGCGGACAGCTTCTGCTTTGCTCGTGTTCCTGCACGCCAAGCACAGGTGAAGCGCATCATCTTCTTCCAGCAACCGCCTGCAGAGGGCTAGGCCCACGCCACTGAGAGGACAACACAGATATCGAATACGCACTAAATGAGATGGTGCCAAATAGAGGCAACTTCTCTCTGGCTCAGAAGACTGATTTTGTCAACTTGGGCCCCAAACAGGAGCCCAGGTGGACAGAAAGCACTCAAAAACTATGTAAAGAAGTGGGGAACCCTCCAACTCTAATAGTCACTGGCTCAGGATGTTACCCAGCTTTGTTTCTTTCATTTTGCAAAAGCTCAATGACCGAATAACTGCAAATCAGAATTGCCCATTAGCATTTAAGACAGAGTTTATCCTGTCAGTGGTTTTCATTTTATGCTGATCATGACATCCATGAAAGTGATTCAATACATCATCAGCAAGTGCTAAAAAGAGCATCTCAGCAGTTAGCAGTGTGCATGTTTTACTCTATGTCTACGTTTCTCAAGGGCAAGGGCTCTTCTATCAGTTGGTATGATGGCCACTATCAGCAGCACCAGAAAATCCTAATTTAAGCAATGGGTGACTCTTTCAGGGTAAGGTATAAGCAAATGGCAGGAGAGACAAGTCCCTCTCAACTACTAGGACTGAATAACCAACAGGAAGATGATTAAGTAGAAGATAAGGAAATATAAGATGGCTACACGGGAAGAGAAGTAGGGATTGAACGCGTGCTTCATGCTTAGTCACTCAGTCGTGTCTGACTCTTGGCGACCCTATGGACTGTTGCCCACTAGGCTGCAGATGGTGACTGCAGCCATAAAATCAGAAGACGCTTACTCCTTGGAAGAAAAGTTAGGACCAACCTAGATAGCATGTTGAAAAGCAGAGACATTTGCCAACAAAGGTCCGTCTAGTCAAGGCTATGGTTTTCCAGTGGTCATGTATAGATGTGAGAGTTGGANCCAACCTAGATAGCATGTTGAAAAGCAGAGACATTTGTCAACAAAGGTCCGTCTAGTCAAGGCTATGGTTTTCCAGTGGTCATGTATGGATGTGAGAGTTGGATTGTGAAGAAAGCTGAGCGCCGAAGAATTGATGCTTTTGAACTGTGGTGTTGGAGAAGACTCTTGAGAGTCCCTTGGACTGCAAGGAGATCCAACCAGTCCATTCTGGAGGAGATTAGCCCTGGGATTTCTTTGGAAGGACTGATGCTAAAGCTGAATCTCCAGTACTTTGGCCACCTCATGCGAAGAGTTGACTCATTGGAAAAGACTCTGATGCTGGGAGGGATTGGGGGCAGGAGGAGAAGAGGACGACCGAGGATGAGATGGCTGGATGGCATTACTTACTCGATGGATGTGAGTCTGAGTGAACTCCGGGAGTTGGTGATGGACAGGGAGGCCTGGCGTGCTGCGAATCATGGGGTCGCAAAGAGTCGGACATGACTGAGCGACTGAACTGAACTGAACTGAGGCTCCTCTGTCTATGGAATCTTCCAGGCAAGAACACTGGAGAGGGTTGCCGTTTCCTCCTCCAGGGGATCTTCCCCACGCAGGGATGAGTACATGTGTCAATTACCTCCTTCAGAAACAGCATTGTGAAACCACACAGTAGATGGGGAGAGGGGTCAGATCAGGTTGGCTGATAACAGTGAAACCCTAGGTAAGTGGGCTTTTTCCAAGACTTTAAAGCTGATTCCAGGCAAAGAGCCTAGCACCATGAATAAACCACAGTTATGTTTATTCATCCCCACTTGAGAATAGGCCTTTACTATAAATATACAATTGCACATATCACAATATTTGTAAAAGGAACAAACACAAAATCAAGCCTGACTTATTTAAGCACATAACATAGAAAGCACCACACTGGTTGTTAAAGTTATTCAGGTGAGGGCATATTAAAATTCTGCCCATCACAGGACACCTGCCAGGTTTGTCTTTTAACATGGACATGTCTAGATAATTGAAAGCTGAACTAATTTTAAATGTCGTTTAACATAACCTCAGTCTTGGACTTCCCGGGTGGCTCAGATGCCCACCCGCCTCTCCCCCACAAAACGCCTCAATTAGAAAACTGGTTTGGTTAGTTTCATCCTTCATACACTGTTCACTGAATTACAAACGAAAAGTAAAACAAACAGAGGCTGAATCCAAATACCCAATCCCCGGAGTAAATTACTCATTGGCAGTACGGTTACTTGCACTCCTTCCACGCCTTAACAGAAAAAAGTTACTTTTCTCTGAGTCTCTGAAGAGTACTTATACTAGGTGTCTAGCACTGTGTTATATGAGATAGTCCCACCCCACCCCACCCCCAACCCCGTATTCTAACGTTCTTGGACGCTGAAATTTATCTAGGGGCGGAAGTCTAGCACAGAAAACAACTGGGAGCGTACAAAATATATGGTGATCTGGTCTAATTTACCAGTGATGAGAAAGTCAAAGGTGGAAAGGGGGCGAGGTCTGAGTGGGTAGAGCCTTTCTCTGCATACCGACAGGATCGTCACTGAGACACGTCTCTTAGTGACGCTCTACTTTTTATTTTTCGCTGTCATGTTTAATTGAAAGCACGTTACTGAGCTGCTCACGACGCCGACAGGCCTGGTACCTCGCGCACAGGGGAACCCAGGGAAAAGCCGGACAGGGTCTCGGCCCTGTCCCCACCAAGGCAGGGTCAACGACAGGAGCTCCTAGGGTCGGTCGGTGGCGGGTCCACCTGGCTCGGTACTTCCTGCTCCCTCGGACCCCAGCCCTGCCGCCTCCACTATCTCGAAGAAGGTCTCACCTGCTCGCTCCGGTGATCAAAACCACTTTCCGCATCCTCGCGCACTCTGTCACCACGCGCCCCAAAGCAGGAACCCAGCGAGGCTTCCCACGGGTCCTTAGACCCATATCCCCGCCTCGGCCACGCCCCCGGGCCGTCAATCAGGGCCCGTCGGGGCCCACCCCCCCCCTTTTTTTTTAATTAAATTCAACAGATGTAAGTACTCTGCCAAATTGCCATAAAAGTTTCTAATGCTTACTTTAGGTTTCTGGATTTACTGTGGGCTAGTCACAATGTTACCATCACCAGTCTGGGTCCACAGTAAGGAATTCTGCACGTCTCCTGTCAAACTCTGTGGAAGACAGTTCATAACCACTTTCAAAGTTTTAATTATTTATAAACGGCAATGATCTCTGAAAGATACGAGACCGAGGTCATTTTCATTGGCTGTTGAGTAACCTGGACGTTTTGATTAATTTTATATCAGTTTAGTATTAGATAAATCTTATACTAATAAAATTAGATTGAAAGAATAAAAGTGATTATTAAAGATTTAATTCCTGTATCATCTATATATATATATTTTTTTTTTTGAGTGGCACTCAGCTTCTACCCATAACCCACTTACAACTATTATAAAGAAACCATGATTTAACAATATTTTCTGAAAGTTCTGCAGTAAAATTAATTCTTATGTTGGGCTGCACCCCTACAGTCTTGCAACCCTTGTAGCTGCCCAGTTGCTAGACCAAAGAAAGAATCCAGAGGCAGCAAAAGAGACGTCAACGATTTATTACATCTCACATATCAGAGGCACTGTCCTAGAGTGAGGCCCCACTGTGCATGGTCAACAGGAGGCAGGACAAGGCAGCGGTGTTCACTGCACAGTGCAGGAGAAGGCTGTCAGCAACAGGGGACTTGACATCCAAAGGGCTCCTTGATGGCCAGGGAGACTGCTGAAACGTCTTCCCACAGTTCTTTGAGTTAGCAACCTGTGCAAGGGCCACTGTTTCTTGTTGATCAAACGTGTTGGTGTCATTCTGGCCCTCAGTCTTAGAGTAATTGTTAGCTAGGATCGAGGCTGATCATAACCAATTAAACTTTCAGCTCAGGAGAAGGAGGCCACCATGGGCATATAGTAAGGATGAGGCAGGGCCAGGTAGGGGCAGCGATGTACAGAGACCAAGAGAGCAGCAATTTTATAGGGCCTGACAGTACACCCCAATCTTTAGAATCTAGACCCAAAGCCTCCCTTTAGAGTGTCCAGAGTTCAGAGTTCCCTGGAGGAGAGCATGGCAACCCATTCCAGTATTCTTGCCTAGATAATCCCATGGACAGAGGAGCCTGGCGGGCTACAGACTATGGGGTTGCAAAGAGTCAGACACGACTGAAGCAACTTAGCATGAAAGCCCATAGAGCTCAGAAGTGACTTGTGAAATAAATAAGAGAGGAGACATTCAGTTGTATGGCTAACCGATGAAAAACTCATTCTTACCAATAAGGGGAGGGCCCAGACTCAGGATTTAGTATCATCACAATCTTAGGATGACCACCAGTGTAGGCTTGATTGTGAGTTAAGTGAAGGCCTGAAGACTTCGGAACAAGACCAGCAGTCTCTCCTTCCATCATTATGTCCATCCAAGCCAAGCGAGGAAACCTTGGTCTTCTCCAAATAAAGTTTCAGCTTTCAAGGTTCTGCAGCCTCTGAAAGATAGGCTGAACTGCCAGATGTGCCAGAGAGACCAAGAGAATAAGACTCTGTTGATGACAGATACTGAATTTTGTATTTTAAAGATATTCCATCAAATGTCGGATGCTGCTCCATAAGAGCCATAATTGTTTTAGTAAATCTTTTTTAAAAAATGTATTCGCCTACACTGGGTTTAGTTGTAGCATGTGGGATCTAGTTCCCTATCCAAGGATCAAACCCAGGCCACCTTCATTGGGAGCAGAGTCTTAGCCATTGGACCACCAGAGAAGTCCTTATGGTTTTGCTTATAGGTGAATAAGTGTGACTTTTATCACCTCAAGCTAGTCATCTTGAGTTTATATTGTTCATGCGCTGTTTTCCTAGAGATGCCAGAATAAAACATGCTACCCAGCGATCGCATTTATCCCTAACACCTCTTGGCCCCATGATCAGCATAGTAAATGTAGCCATTACCTTTGGCAGTTTATTCATTTCCTCATATAATAAATTTGCGTCTACACTAAACTCTGAAACTGATCTCTGGTTTCTTGTATTGTGCCTGAAATTGTCCTTGCTGCTGCTAAGTCACTTCAGTCGTGTCCGACTCTGTGCGACCCCAGAGACGGCAGCCCACCAGGCTCCCCCGTCCCTGGGATTCTCCAGGCAAGAACACTGGAGTGGGTTGAAATTGTCCTTAGGTAGACAAAAATAAATAAAGATATCTTTAGCCTCCATAATAGAGCTTTGTTCTGGGTCCTTAACAGTCCTCTCTAGAACTAACTTGCCTATGGTTTGCAACAGGGGCAAAAAAAATACAGCTGCCAATGGGACCTTACTTGTAGATACCTTTCATCTGTCTTTTCTTCAAATCACTGTACATCCAGTGTGGCCAAGAACTACTTTGAGAGTGGCATTTTACCAATGTCATTAGATAGCAAAAGGTCACATGCTGCCTATACATAATAAGTTATTGTTCTGTAGTACTCAAGGACCAGAAGATATTATGTGTGTGCATTTCTTTTTCAAATACAAAATGAATATAAAATTATAAATGGAGATAAATCCATTTTCTAGTACTGATTTTATAAGTTTTTAATCAGCAGTTAAAAAATGCACCAGGACTTCCCTGGTGGCTCAGAGGGTAAAGCATCTGCCTGCAATGCGGGAGACCTGGGTTCGATCCCTGGGTTGGGAAGATCCCCTGGAGAAGGAAATGACAACCCACTCCAGTATTCTTGCCTAGAGAATCCCATGGACAGAGAAGCCTGGTAGTCTACAGTCCATGGGGTTGCAAAGAGTCGGACATGACTGAGCGACTTCACTCACTCAAAAAAATGCAGGGCCTTTTAAGTTGTTAAATAAAATATTAAAGAGCAGATATAATCTCTGTCTTTATTTTTTTTACTTTTTAATATAAATTTATTTTAATTGAAGTCTAATTATTGTATTTGTTTTGCCATACATTGACAGGAATCCGCCACAGGTGTACATGTGTTCCCCATCCTGAACCCCCCTCCCACCTCCTTCCCCACCCCATTCCTCTGGGTCATCCCAGTGCACCAGCCCAAGCATCCTGTATCATGCATCGAACCTGGACTGGCGATTCATTTCACATATGATAATATACATGTTGCAGTGCCATTCTCCCAAATCATCCCACCCTCGCCCTCTCCCACAGAGTCCAAAAGTCTGTTCTATATATCTGTGTCTCTTTTGCTGTCTCACATACAGGGTTATCATTACCATCTTTCTAAATTCCATATATATGCATTAGTATACTGTATTGGTGTTTTTCTTTCTGGCTTACTTCACTCTGTATAATAGGCTCCAGTTTCATCCACCTCATTAGAACTGATTCAAATGTATTCTTTTTAATGGCTGAGTAATACTCCATTGTGTATATGTACCACAGCTTTCTTATCCATTCATCTGCTGATGGACATCTAGGTTGTTTCCATGTCCTGGCTATTATAAACAGTGCTGCAATGAACATTGGGGTACATGTGTCTCTTTCAATTCTGGTTTCCTCGGTGTGTATGCCCAGCAGTGGGATTGCTGGGTCATAAGGCAGTTCTATTTGCAGTTTTTTAAGGAATCTCCACACTGTTCTCCATAGTGGCTGTACTAGTTTGCATTCCCACCAACAGTGTAAGAGGGTTCCCTTTTCTCCACACCCTCTCCAGCATTTATTGCTTGTAGACTTTTGGATCGCAGCCATTCTGACTGGTGTGAAATGGTACCTCATTGTGGTCTTGATTTGCATTTCTCTGATAATGAGTGATGTTGAGCATCTTTTCATGTGTTTGTTAGCCATCCGTATGTCTTCTTTGGAGAAATGTCTGTTTAGTTCTTTGGCCCATTTTTTGATTGGGTCGTTTATTTTTCTGGAATTGAGCTGCATGAGTTGCTTGTATATTTTTGAGATTAGTTGTTTGTCAGTTGCTTCATTTGCTATTGTTTTCTCCCATTCAGAAGGCTGTCTTTTTACCTTGCTTATAGTTTCCTTTGTTGTGCAGAAGCTTTTAATTTTAATTAGATCCCATTTGTTTATTTTTGCTTTTATTTCCAGTATTCTGGGAGGTGGATCATAGAGGATCCTGCTGTGATTTATGTCGGAAAGTGTTTTGCCTATGTTCTCCTCTAGGAGTTTTATAGTTTCTGGTCTTACGTTTAGATCTTTAATCCATTTTGAGTTTATTTTTGTGTGTGGTGTTAGAAAGTGATCTAGTTTCATTCTTCTACAAGTGGTTGACCAGTTTTCCCAGCACCACTTGTTAAAGAGATTGTCTTTACTCCATTGTATATTCTTGCCTCCTTTGTCGAAGATAAGGTGTCCATAGGTGTGTGGATTTATCTCTGGGCTTTCTATTTTGTTCCATTGATCTATATTTCTGTCTTTGTGCCAGTACCATACTGTCTTGATGACTGTGGCTTTGTAGTAGAGCCTGAAGTCAGGCAGGTTGATTCCTCCAGTTCCATTCTTCTTTCTCAAGATTGCTTTGGCTATTCGAGGTTTTTTGTATTTTCATACAAATCGTGAAATTATTTGTTCTAGCTCTGTGAAAAATACCGTTGGTAGCTTGATAGGGATTGCATTGAATCTATAGATTACTTTGGGTAGCATACTCTTTTCACTATATTGATTCTCCACCAGAAAATTACTAGAGCTAATCAATGAATATAGTAAAGTTGCAGGATATAAAATCAATACACAGAAATTCCTTGCATTCCTATACACTAATAATGAGAAAATAGAAAGAGAAATTAAGGAAACAATTCTATTCACCATGGCAATGAAAAGAATAAAATACTTAGTAATATATTTTATCTAATCTCTGTCTTTAGTAATAAATTATATATTAAAATATATGTATAATATATGAAAATGAAAGTGTTAATTGCTCAGTCGTGTCCAATCTTTGTGACCCCACAGACTGTAGCCTGCCAGGCTCCTCTGTCCATTGGATTCTCCAGGCAAGAGTACTGGAGTGGGTAGCCATTCCCTACTCTTCTCCAAGTGATCTTCCTGACCCAGGAACTGAACCTGGGTCTCCTGCATTGCAGGCAGATTCTTTACTGTCTGAGCCACATTTTATATATATATGGCTTATCACCTGTGGATCCAAATGTATCACTTATACCTACCTTTAAACTTTGGGAATAGCTATTGAGAATAGAACTGTACCTCTTTGAGCATCTCTGCTATTCCTGTTTATTTTTTATCTCCTTCACTTCCAACCCTAATGCCATTACATATATACTTGAACTCCTGGTCTTTAATTGTGAAACCAAACCAGAAACTCTGGGGGGGTCAGAGTACGTTTTCAGGAGTCCTCTGGTTATTCTCTGGGGGGTTATATCCTTTTGTTTATATATTGTGGCCATCACTGAAAAAGATAAGTTAATATTACTCAGAATTTTAAAAATATAAATGTATTCTTCAGGGACCAGATAAGATATACGTTGTTTTGGGTGGCTCCATCTTATTCTCTGTTATGAAGACTGAGTCTGCATGCTGGTTAATCATAGTTTTTTGTAGCTCTTTGTATATGTGGGCAGTCTTGAGACAGACCATATTTGGATTTAGAAGGGATTTCTGTGTATTAAACAAGACAACTTTGTAGCCAGAACAGTAAAGGATACTCAATTTTGGACTAGGTTCTCTAGAACTGGACTAATCTAACAACCTACACCAATCTCTAGTAGGTTTGGATATGCCAGGGGCCAAGATGCTTTTCTTTCAATAAACAGTCAATTAATATATCAGAAGCCTATGTAAATAACCCTCTGTTGCATTTCCTTCAACAAACAAGGCATCCACACCACATACATCCCTCAGCTCTGTCCTCATGCCCCATCACTTCTCCATAAAGGGTGCAAGGGTATAAGGAGCAATGGTAATGAAGCCCAGAACCAGTGCTATTTTCACAGAAAAAAAGGATCCATCAGTAGCATATTTCTTTAATCACTGTTATTTACAATTTATCACCTGACAGACTTACAGAGAATAAATAAAGACAATATACAGTTGGTATCTCATTTCTTTTTCTAATACAGAGAATTTTTATGCATACTATTTTGGAATGACTATGACAGTTTTAAGCAGAAATAAAATCAATTTGCTATTTTTACCCCTTGACAAGACACATCAACCTCCAAAGCTTGAAGAATAAAGGCCAGATGTTTCCTCCTCATAGGAAGAGTGCACCACATTGCTTTAGAAATCGGTCCTCAGAAAAAGTTAGCAGACAATGGGGTGGAAGACTAGGATATCATGAATAGTAAAGGACATAAAATGAATAGGGCTAGATTACAAACCCTTGGTGCATTAGTAGTAATCTGATCAACTTTCACTTCTCTCCAAGCCTCTTTTCAAGAAACAGTTTTTCACCAAAAGTGATTACTTTATCCCTTTATGCTTTCCCTTGAGTCTCTTTGCAAATTCTTCCTTTACATGCAATTGTGAATGTGGGTAAGCATAAGCTGGCCTGGGACTCCCATCTTTTACCTTCGGAGGCCCGAGAAGTTGTTGACAAGGTGTTTGCAGGAGAAACTAAAAATCTTGTTCCAAAAGAGCTGGGTTTGGGGCCGGGATCTCTCCCTGCTCTTGCTGGGGTACCATGCAGAGAAGAACCTTGCATTTCTGTCTAAATACCTCAAAGAATAAGACATTTACATAGATCAACTTCAACATCAGTAAACATAGAAATGGAGGATGTACAAGTTTGGGCACATTTTCCTCTTTCCTCATTTGAAAATAAACCCTCTACATTACAGCAAAGTAGTTCTACCTAAATTCACCCTAGTTATGCCAGTTGACAAGTTTCTGCTTCTACTTTTTATTCGTTCAAAAAAAAAATTCAGCAAATATTTACGGTGTGCTCACTATGTGTTAGGAACTTTATAGGATGTGGAGTATGCAGAGGTTAACTCAGATATAATCTCGTGACCCTTAAACAGGGCAGCTTAAAAATGCCATTACAGAACTCAAAACTGTAATCCACAAAACTAAAGCTTCAACTCCTCTATCTTTCTGAACCTCTGGGCCAGGTTGCTGTTGTATCTGTACTTAATTTAGTCCAATGTGGTTGTTATTCCATTTAAGAATAGACATTTAAGTAAATGAAACTTCTCTAATATTCTGAGAATAGTGTTTTACTACACAATAAGAGTCTCCACCATTGTACTCTATTCCTTCCAAAAGCTCTTCCTGGTGCCAAGAATGAAGTGCCACCTAGTTTTTAACCAAAATAATGATTTATTCTAAAGTCCTCTCCTTGCCACCATATAAGCCCTACTCGAAGGAACTGCAGAAACCATCTATAATTTCCTTCTATACCTAGCTAGTGAGCTATGGGTCTTACTCTTCTTTGTGTTATCTGATTTTTCTAAGCTGTTTTTGGATTGTTTCAGATGCCAAACAGCCGAACTAGTCAGAAAATATGGATACAGTCTAGGCATGATATTATTTTTTGATAAAGGAACAGATTAATTGGTTATATCCTCTTAAGGATTTGACAGAATTGTATCCCAATAATATCTTTCCTGATGCAGCCAAGCAAGACCAGTTTACAAATCAGCAAGGGTTAAAAGTATCCAGAAATGAAATGTATAGATATGAAGAACTGGTGAAATCTGAGTAAGGTCTGTAGTTTAGTTAATAGCATTATACCAATGTCAATTTTCTGGTTTTGAAACTGGACTATGATTACATAAGATGTTATCAACAGGAAATCCTGGTATTAGGTAAAGTCCACTCTGAACTATTTTGGCAACTTCTTGTGAGTCTTAAAGTATTTCAATATAACAGTTGGGGGAAAAAAAAAATACATCAACTAAACAATTACCCTCCGTGCTACCAAGTAATGCAGTTAACTGCAGCAGAGAACTCGAAATGCCAGAAATCTAAAAACCTTTAACCATTCCAGTCTCTTTTTATCTCAATTTAGCATTCTAAGACAGTTACCAAGTGGAAAAGACATTCATCTGTTTCTATAAAAATGTTAAATTTTAATTCAGAAGGAAATTCAGCCTAGATTTGGATCTACATCTTTCAGAAACCTATCATAAGCACTGCCAGATATCAGAGGTCTCACTGAAAAGAGCCAGATGGAAAATCCCAGGTCTACAAACTCAGTTTAGGATCAAAGACTTAATAGCTCTGTATTGGGAGTAATCTGAGCCTTAACTGTGATTTTCTCTATTTATTTTTGTAGCTTTGGACAAAACAGAGGTTATTCTGTTTTACACTATTTCCTTGGAACATCTTCATCCCTTTCCTTTCTTCTGTTCTCCTTTACTTGAAACAAATGGCTTAGCCCCACATCGTGGCTTTCTTGTGGGACGCCTGGATGGGACTAGAAAAATACATGGTTCCAACATGATACATACCTCTTGGTGCAGATATCAAACAAGATTTCATCTAGTTTGACCTAAGCCTGTTGTCCCAGTGTTTCCCTGTGGCCTCTCTGGGCACAACAGTGATGAGCGTTGTCTAAAGTGAATTTCAGTGACAGGAATAAAGAGGGGAAGACAGAGCCTCGTGAGCTAACATGAATTCCCCGGCTCCTCTCTTGGTCTTCATTTCCAAAGCAGGACTTGGAAAACCAAGTCCAGCTCAGACAGAGTTGATCTCTTTTCACCACCATGAATTCCTGGCACTGGAGGTGGTCTAGAACACCTATGTTCAAACTGCCCCCCTCTCCTACATCCCATGAGATGAAAAGGTCATCCCTGGTGGTTGCTTATGTGTTTTTATATTCTTGTTGGGTTTATCTTTTCTTAAAGCTCTGAAAAGCTCCCTTCCATGTCATACTCTGCACCTCACTTTTCATTTTTTAATGACTACTTTTAATAATCTCTATCATCCAGAATTTCCTCTCTCTCCATACACATTTATCTTTTATCTTCAAGACTCTTACACTTTCTGTTCTCTTCAGAGATTGGCTTTCATGCTTCAGAATGGATTCTCAGCAGCACCATCTGTGTCTGTCTTGCTGCCCTTACCTCCCCCCTCCTTCTCTCTATCACCCGGTATTATGTAGCATCCTTTCTAAACCCTACCTGCCTCCCCGTCCAGTCACATGCACATTCATTGCTCTACGTTCATACAGTGCCCTTTGTTATACAGTCTTGTACACTTGCAAGTGGTCTTTCCAGAGCATTAAAATCTCATTTCCCCTTGGGTACCTTTTTAGACTCCAGATCTTTTCTTAGCACATATGTGTCTGGACAGCTCATCAAGATTTGGACCTAGCTATCACCACATTCACTAGCGAAAGTATAAACTTAAATCTACTACCCCAAACCACAATCTGGACATAAAACATCTCACATATATCATGAAAAGGATGACTTCCTAGAAAGGTAACAAGGCCCCACAGTTTCACATCCCTTTTCCTACCTCCTTTTCTACATAATTCCTAGCTTCATTCTTCTATTCTTTAAAAGTCCACCTACTTTTAAATTCTAGATACTATGCCAAAGCCTTTGACTGTGTGGATCACAATAAACTGTGGAAAATTCTGAAAGAGATGGGAATATCAGACCACCTGACCTGTCTCTTGAGAAATCTGTATGCAAGCCAGGAAGCAACAGTTAGAACTGGACATGGAACAACAGACTGGTTCCAAATAGGAAAAGGAGTACATCAAGCCTGTATATTGTCACCCTGCTTATTTAACTTCTATGCAGAGTACATCCTGAGGAACGCTGGACTGGAAGAAACACAAGCTGGAATCAAGATGGCTGGGAGAAATATCAATAACCTCAGATATGCAGATGACACCACCCTTATGGCAGAAAGTGAAGAGGAACTAAAAAGCCTCTTGATGAAAGTGAAGGAGGAGAGCAAAAAAGTTGGCTTAAAGCTCAACATTCAGAAAACAAGAATTGATGCTTTTGAACTGTGGTGTTGGAGAAGATTCTTGAGAGTCCCTTGGACTGCAAGGAGATCCAACCAGTCCATTCTGAAGGAGATCAGCCCTGGGATTTCTTTGGAAGGATTGATGCTGAAGCTGAAACTCCAGTACTTTGGCCACCTCATGCGAAGACTTGACTCATTGGAAAAGACTCTGATGCTGGGAGGGATTGGGGGCAGGAGGAGAAGGAGACAGCAGAGGATGAGATGGCTGAATGGCATCACTGACTCAATGGACGTGAGTCTGAGTGAACTCCGGGAGTTGGTGAAGGACAGGGAGGCCTGGCGTGCTGCGATTCATGGGGTTCCAAAGAGTCGGACATGACTGAGCAACTGAATTGACTGAACTGAACTGAAGCCTTGATCATTTACCCTGATGGCTCTCTTAGATTTGTACTGCTGAACTCAATGCGTATGACGAAAGAGGAAGTTAAAACTGTGTCTATAATACAAAAGTCTTAGTGCTAGAAGATAGAACATTCCTTATCTCAGAAAAAGATAACTGTACATGACATTACATATTTGCCAGGTGCTTGAAACAGATCACCTCTATGACTCAAGGCCAGGAAAACCTAGACATACTAAGTTAATTTTAAACATTTTCTTTTTTATGGTATCATGCAATGCAATGGCTCGAGGCAGAATTGTAAAAAGAAATAAGTGGGAAGATACTAGACAAAGGAAGGATAAATTACATTACATATTTCCTCTTGCCACATGGGAAGTCATGGCCTGGTCTGAATGTTGCCCTGGCAGATGCTCATGGATCAAGGAAAACAAGTTGCAGGCCCTGATTTCAAGTCCCTTTGATTCTATTGAAATGGAAAGATTAACTTTAATGCATCAACTTGACTGAGACATGTGGCACCCAGATTAAACATTATTTCTGGGTGTTTTTCTATAACGGTGTTTCCAGATGAGATTAACATTTTCATTGGTGAGCTGAGTAAGGCAGATTGCCCTCTCCAGCATGGGTGGGCATTATCCACTCCAGTGATGGCCTAAATAGAAGAAAAAAAGTAAGGGGGTATTTACCCTTTCTGCCTGACTACTTGAGCTCACACATCAGTCTTCAGCTCTCAACTGGGACTTAAACCTTTGACCTTCTGGTTCTCAGAAGTACATCACCACCAGCTTTGTGGAACTCCTCAGTCTCCATAATTATATAACCCAATTCCCCAATTCATTATAATAAATCATATATATATATATATGTATATATAAAGTTCTGTTTCTCTGGGGAACTATGAATAATAAATGAAGTTATTACTGATCTTGAGAAGACAGAGTGTGTGGCAGGTCCCAAGTATAAAAGAACATGAGAACATGTCTGGCCCTGCAGATATCAAATGAGATAAAGTATGTAGAAACACATGATAAACTTTAAAGCACTGAGCCGGTGACAGGCATTCCCATTACTACTATTATCGTGACTTCTTCACATGATCTCTTTTGCTGACCACAATTTTCAGAGCAGGAGATGACTGGACAACTGAATCTGCAGCAATTGTAGATTCAATTATCCACTGAGGTCTGAACACATCAGAACTGGAAGAGACTTCAAGACCATCTCATTCCTGTTTCCTACTGAATCTGAGGATCTGTGGAGTGTGAAAGCTCAGACTCTGTTCTGAGGGGACTTTTATTTAACAGCGTTATCAGTATCCACGGATTCTGAAGCCAGAGCCTCAAGCTTTCTTTTTCTGCTGGTCATACCATCTCCAAGGCAAGAGTGTAAATCCCAAGCAGTAGCAGCAGATGACTCTTCCACACTCAACCTGCTCCTCTCAAGAACTCCTAGGGTTAAAAGGACATAAAACATCATCTCCCACAACCACATATTATGTCTGAAACACTATCTCTTTCTTGCCTAGTCTTCAGCCTGTATCTCAACCTTGTCAGTGACAAAGGACTCCCCACCTCTCTAGGCAGCCCATTCATCCTTGTATATAGTCTGCCTCTGGCTATATTTTCCCTAATAGAGAGTTAAAATCAATCTCCCTGTAATTTCCTTTCACCGATCCTCAGTCAACCCTTTGGAAACATTCAGAACATATCTATTCCCTATTGTACATGACCTTCAGATTTATGCCTGAGAAATTTAATCCCCAGCCCGTAGGTTCCATAGAGTATTCATCCATTAAAAGAGCTGGAACTTTTGGAGGAGATGAACCAAAGGGCCTACTATCAAGATATAGAAACAACAGTTTGTATTGACTCAAAATCAGGCTCTCACTAAAACAAATACCTGAAAATGTCTGAACAAGGTAAGGGGACGACCTTCCGCAGAAATGAACGGCACACCGGTTACGTGTCCTCCACTGACCTCTTTTCCTGTGTCCATTCTCTATTTAAAAATACTTCCATGCATGAGGCACATTTTTTTTTTTGCAAATAACAATCCCTGTTCATAAAGCCTTGCAGTAAATATTCTTCCCTATGTACATACTCTGTATTTCCTATGCATATAGATCTCAACCCTCATCCCTGCCCAGGAATGAACAAAACAACCATTCCAGTAAGTTGAGTTTTTTCCAAGCATGTAACATCTGTTTTGCCAGGGGAGGAAAATGAAGAGTTTAGGTCATGTCTACAGGCCAAATTAGGAAATCAAACCATTGGTGACTAGTTACTGAATACCATTTCATCCATACCATACCATTCTCCACACTTAGCAAGTGTTTTCCCTACACCTAGTCTCATGTTTCCTAAGACATTAGTATTCTTCAAGTTTTCCTTTCTGAAATCACTTTTTAAAAGATAACATGGAAAATACATTGTAGAATCTGCACATTCATAAACACGAGCATATTTATCCTTTATAAATTATCTAAATTATCTAGCCTTTGTTATCCAATACTTTAAGTATATCAAGTAAGAGTCTTTACTAGATTTTATCTGTCCTAGGCTTTTTTTTTTTTTTAGTTCTTTAATGTAAAAAACAGTATATATGTGTCGGGGTAGAGAGTCGGGGAGTGGAGTGGAGGAAGACAAGGGACAGAAAGAGAGAAAGACAAACAAGCCTCTGTCTCCCAGGTCCATTCAGTGTCCAGATGGAGTGGCTTAAGCGAGGGTGAGTGGTGGGGCTTGTGAGGAGGACCTGTTGCCAGGCTCTGACACCATCACTCGTCCGCCTGCTGAAGGAGCAGAAGGTGGATTTCCTGGAAAGAGGGCCGGTGCTTGGTGTCTCTTCTCCAGCAGCTGAGCATCAGCTTATACACAGAGTCAGGGCAAATGGCAGGCTGAGGGAGGTAAGTCTTTGGAAACAAAAAATGAACAAAAGAGGAGAATATTAGGAGAGTGTGGAGAAGAGGTCGCTGCGTCACAGTATGATTTGCCCACACCGCACTTTCCTGGACTTGATAACTGAAATGGGCGTGGTGTCTCTCCTTCTTCACGAGAATTTTACATCATATCAGTCCCTTTCTGTTCTCTTTGTCTTTTCCAGGTCTGCAGAGCAGAATTTCGTGATGGGCCATCCTGTGGTCCCTGTGCATGCATGCCTGCTAAGTTGCTCACCATCATGCAAAAGATGAAACTGAAGCAAGAAGACATCTTTGACTGGAAAGTGATTAGAACACCTAATCCTCCAGTTATGGCCTATCCACAGTGAGCTTTATCTTGGTTGAGCCAATTACGGCAAGGGCGGAAACCATGTTAGATGCCTTGGCTCCTTGACTAAGAATGGAATCTGAGCCACTGAGACACAGGATGTATCCTGTGTCTTAACCATAGCTTTCTCTGTGCTCTCCTTCTCCTGTACTGGCTGCAGGTGGGAAGACTGGATTTCTTCTTTACATTATTCACCAACATTTGTACATTTAACCCCTCTACAGCCCTGCCCTGAATTCCAACCTAGATCTGTATTTGGCTCTACTCTCAAAGCAAGTTACTGTGTCCACCCAGCAAGATCGACTCCACGTCATCTTCTGCTTACCTGTAATGTGAGCTGTCATTTCCTGACCTATGTTTTTTAAAACCTTGTATACTGACATATTCCTGAACCAAACCTAAATGGCTCAAGCTTTTTGAATCACAGGTCCAACATCTGCTGCTGGTTAGTAATTAACCATTTCAATATTGCCTTCTCCCACACTTAGACCAGCCTGTATCATGCATGGTAGGATCAGAGGGTAGTTCCATCTTTAATTGTTTGAAGAGCCTCCATACTGTTTTCTATAGTGGCTGCACCAATTTACGTTCCCATCAACAGAGCATGAGGCTTCCCTATAATCTACGTCCTCACTAACACTTGCTGTTCCTTGTCTTTTTGATTATAGCCATTCTAAAGATGCGAGGTGATAGTTCATGATGGTTTTGATTTGCACTTCCCTGGCCTGCCAGACTCCTTCTTCTGTCCATGGGATTCTCCAGGCAGGAATACTGGAGTGGGCTGCCATGCCCTCCTCCAGGAGATCTTCCTGAACCAGGGATCAGACCCACATCTCTTCTGTCTCTTGCAATAGCAGGCAGGTTCTGTGCCACTAAGTGCCACCTGGGAAGCCCAGTAACTAGCAGTGTTGGGCACCTTTCCATGTACCTGCTGGCCATCTGTCTGTTTGTCTTCTTTGGGAAAATGTTTAGTCAGATCTGCTCATTTAAAATTGGATGGTTGGGGGATTTTTGCTCTTGAGTTCTTTATGCATTTTGGATATTAACCCGTATCAGATATAAGATTTACAAATTTTTCTCCAATTTGGTAGTTTGCCTTGCCATTTTGATGGTTTCCTTTGTTATAAAGAAGATTTTTAGTTTGATGTAGTCCCACATGTTTAAGGTCTTGGCTTTGGTTGTCAAATCCAGAAAATCATTGCTAAGACCAATGCCAAGGAGTTTTCCATCATCAATTCTTAATCAAAAGTAAAAAGACAAATACCTCTGGCTTCTATTTGAATATATAATAAGATCTGACAAACCTTAACTCAGTATGTTAGAAATGACTATGGCTACAGAATAGCAGGGCTTCCCTGGTGGCTCAGAGGTTAAAGCGTCTGCCTCCGATGCGGGAGACCTGGGTTCGATCCCTGGGTCGGGAAGATCCCCTGGAGAAGGAAATGATAACCCACTCCAGTATTCTTGCCTAGAGAATCCCATGGACAGAGAAGCCTGGATTTAATTTCATTTTGACCATGGGATTTTAAGAAAAGTGCTTTCTGAGAATTCTTTACAATTTGTAAAAACAAAGTGAAAACAAAAAATGTCAAATACATTTTTAAATTACTGGAATTATTATTATAGATTTCCAAGCATTTTTAATTGACTATGAAAGATTTAAGATTTGTCTAAGCTATAAGCCCTAAGGATAAGATTCTCTCTAGAATTTGTGTTACTGAAAAGTTTTCTCTTGCACTTTATCTGCTATATTCAACAAGTTGGTGACATTAACAATGCTGTTTGAATACAAATTAGATCACATGCGTAGAGTCCATAAAATCCACCTAGCGGCTGATAGTGATGCATAACTATTGTGCTTACATTCTAATGTCAGACTTTCAGAATTTGAATACTGAAATTTTAACAATAAAATTTAAAGTAACTAAAATTTGTAAACTGTTATAAAATACAGATTTAGTGAATTATGCTTAGTTTGTTCATATGTTGAATTAAATAAACTTGTATCAATATTTTAAACTTATAGGTAAGAAGCTTATTCAGCATATGATGGTGATATTAGGCTTTGGTCTTGGCTTCACTCAAATAATTAATTTTATTATTCAACCATTTAGTAGTTGGTCAAAATATATTTGACTCTCTAACATCATTTAGTAAAAGTGAACATGATGGACCCTTTTAATAAGCAGTTAAAAATAAATAAGAAAAATTAAATCCCAGAGATTATTAGAATTTAAAACTTCCATTAAATGATAAAACAACATTTTCTGTGGAAATGAATAGCATAACATTTGATTAATTAATATGCACCTCGAAGGTGATGGCACCCCACTCCAATACTCTTGCCTGGCAAATCCCATGGACAGAGGAGCCTGGTAGGCTACAGTCAATGGGGTCGCGAAGAGTCGGACATGACTGAGCGACTTCACTCTCACTTTTCACTTTCATGCATTGGAGAAGGATATGGCAACCCACTCCAGTGTTCTTGCCTGGAGAATCCCAGGGACGGGGGAGCCTGGTGGGCTGCTGTCTGTGGGGTCACACAGAGTCATACATGACTGAAGCGACTTAGCAGCAGCAGCAGCAGCAGCAGCACATTTGATTAATTAATATGCAACTTTTTAGTACTAAGTAAAAAGCTACCTAATATCAAAAATAATGCAAAGCAGACAGTGGACATAAAGTGTGGGGAGGGGAAGCATGCCAGTCTTGGCTGAATGTTTTGGTGGGTCAATTGTGCCTCATACAAATTGTTTTTTGCATGTGAGACTTCAGTCACTGAATAATAAAATCAGGGAAACTGAAAGGTTTAAAATATTCCTCCCTTTGCCTATAATTCCAGGATGTAAGCAAATTAGAATCATTGTTATGATGAATAAAATTACACTTTCTAATTGAACACATTACCTTTAATTGGCCATAAGACATCTAATAGGTCACCAAGGTGGCCACGACGTGCCCCTAGTCCAGAAAAAAAAATTTTTCCTTTGGTACACTCCTTATCTCATGCACCCAGCAGTAAATCATCTTTTGCCGAGATGAGAAGGCAATTACCTTATAACCAAAATAGATAATTTAGATCCCCTGAGTGATCTTAAAGCTTAAAGCTCAACATTCAGAAAACTAAGATCATGGCATCTGGCCCCATCACTTCATGGGAAATAGATGGGGAAACAGTGGAAACAGTGTCAGATTTTATTTTGGGGTCTCCAAAATCACTGCTGATGGTGATTGCAGCCATGAAATTAAAAGACACTTACTCCTTGGAAGGAAAGTTATAACCAACCTAGATAGCATATTAAAAAGCAGAGACATTACTTTGCCAACAAAGGTCCATCTAGTCAAGGCTATGGTTTTTCCTGTGGTCATGTATGGATGTGAGAGTTGGACTGTGAAGAAAGCTGAGCCCCGAAGAATTGATGCTTTTGAACTGTGGTGTTGGAGAAGACTCTTGAGAGTCCCTTGGACTACAAGGAGATCCAACCAGTCCATTCTGAAGGAGATCAGCCCTGGGTGTTCTTTGGAAGGAGTGATGCTAAAGCTGAAAGTCCAGTACTTTGGCCACCTCATGCGAAGAGTTGACTCATTGGAAAAGACTCTGATGCTGGGAGGGATTGGGGGCAGGAGTAGAAGGGGATGACAGAAGATGAGAAGGCTGGATGGCATCACTGACTCGATGGACGTGAGTCTGAGTGAACTCCGGGAGTTGTTGATGGACAGGGAGGCCTGGCGTGCTGCGATTCATGGGGTTGCAAAGAGTTGGACACGACTGAGCGACTGAGCTGAGCTAAGCTACCAAAATATCTACAGAATATCACAATAAACTCTAGGACACCCCCTTCCCTATTTTTAACCTGCTTATTCCACAATCTCTAGTCATTCCCTTATCTTTTGTTTGCTTTAATCTGCTTAAGCACAGAGGATCCACTTTTAATTTTCTTCAAGAGCTTTTTCCCTCTCCTCAACTGTTATCATTTTCCTGTCTAAGATGTCACACTCCAAGTCACGCTGGGGGCTCAGCACTCCAGCCACCAGAAAGCTTTCAATCCCACATCTCACAGGAACTTTAGACACTGAGTTATCCGAAAGAATCTTGGAATATCTTAACTAGGAATTGAGGCCCCTATCAGCTTAGAAGCTTATCTTTTCCTGACTCCCAAGAGGCCACAACATCTGTGCCCAGAGGTGCCTTCCAGGCACAGCAAAGCCAGGATGCCCTTGGTGGTCTCTGGGCATGTAAGCTGAGAAATATTTTTAAATAGTCCAAACCAAATTTTTAACAAATGCTAATTAACTCCCTTATTCACTTTTAGCTTATGTTTTTATTCTTATGTTCCTCAACCACAAAGATAAACTGTACAGTCTAGACCAGAAAACAGATCAAATATGAGAGACAGGATTTATTTCTTGATATCTTTGACTTGGGCTTCCCCGGTGGCTCAGTCGGTTAAGAATCAACCTGCAGCGCAGGAGACCCAGGTTCAATCCCTGGGTCAAGAAGGTCCCCTGGAGAAGTAAATGGCAACCCACCCAGTATTCTTGCCTGGAGAATCCCGTGGACAGAGGAGCCTGACAGGCTACAGTCCATGGGGTTGCACAGAGTAGGACACAACTTAGCGACTAAACCACCACCATCTTTGAGTTATGAAGAAGCCTGATGGGACTCCCTCATGCTCCCCAGTGACCAGTGGGTTGACCCATGGATAAAGTAGAGCGTGTGGATGCCTAGGGAGGGCCTTGGTCTTTCACATCACCCAGATAATTAGTGACAAATGACTATCATCCAGGTAGCCCATCTTCCAGCTCAGGCCTATCCTGTTAAATCAGAACTTTTCTTTCTTTCACCTTCGGAAGCACCCAAGGCCACATCCCTCCACCCCCAGAAGCTCTCACCTGCCTCCCTTGGTCTCGGAAGAACTCTCCAGTATTCTCAATGACCTGTTCATCTGACAGTTGGGAATAGGGCTGTTCCTGGCAAAAGGTGAATGTCTCCCACAGAGTCACCCCAAAGGCCCACACATCACTTGCTGTGGTGAATTTGCCCTGTTTAAGTAAGGAAAAGAAGAGAAAGTCAGAATAATCTGTGTACGACAAAAGCAGAGAGATTTTCATAAAATGGAGTTTTTCAGTACGCAGGGCAAGGAATACTGGAACTGCCAAGATATGCACTGGGAATCTGAAAACGACAATAGGAAGTTGTTTCAGTGCCAGCCTCCACCCATCTCTCACCCTCGGGATCTCTGCTGAGGTCTGCTTCTCTTGCAGATGAGATCCAAGGACTGAAGAGAATGTGGCCATAAGCTCCCTGACTCTCCTGCTGAGAGTTAGAAGGTAAAACTCTAGGATCTAGGGCAGCCTCAGGTAAACGCCCGCGGGAAAGGCAAAATAAGAACAGGAAGAGATCCAGATATCTCTGTGTTCGAGATAGAGGAATCCAGTGTGAACGCCTGAGTAGTTCCTGTTCAATGATCATCACAGTCTTGAACAATAGACTGACAAGTGATCTCAGTGAGATTCAGATGCAGTCAGCATCCATTAAATACTTGCACATGTTCTATTCAATAATCACAGTGCTGAAGTAAATAATATGTTTCTACTTTTCAGATCAGAAAAGTGAGACAACATAGGTTTACTAAAATCCCCTGGTTTATAAGACCATTAATAAAAGAAAAACTGAGAGTTGGACCAAAACCCTCTGAATCTTGGTCTAATAATGTTTTATAATACCATGAAATACATTTAAAGGGACCAAAGCTTAATAATCACATTAGAAATGGGTAAAATACGTGATTTACCTATGTAGATGATAAAAATCTTAATAATGATTTATATAAAGTGGTATAACTTACAGCATCATTCATAATCGTAGGAAATTGGAAAATACCAAATTATTATGACATTAAATTATAGGATATATCTATAATGGAATATTTTATAACCATTAAAATCATGTTTTTGAAGAATATTTACTGCCAATGAGAGAGAATTTTATGTGTATAGGTTAAAGCGTCTGCCTCCAATGCGGGAGACCCGGGTTCGATCCCTGGGTCGGGAAGATCCCCTGGAGAAGGAAATGGCAATCCACTCCAGTATTCCTGCCTGGAGAATCCCATGGACAGAGAAGCCTAGTGGGTTACAGTCCACGGGGTCGCAAAGAGTCGGACACGACTGAGTGACTTCACCTTCACCTTCACCTTCACCAGTATCATCCAAATATGTAAAATAATTTTATATACCTAATACATATATTCAGAGAAATACATGTATAGAAAAAATCCTCAAAGGAAATATACTAGAATATTAATATTAATAGTGGTTATCTTGGTGAAAGGAAAGGGATGACTATACAATTTTTATTTTAAAATTAACAAATCCTACAAGAATATGAACAAGAAACAAACAGATTAACAATAAATGAACAAAACTAGATTGCTTTCAGGCTTTTCTCTGGAATATTAAATGACAAAAGACAAAATTACATGTATTCAGCATCGTAGGAAGTAAAAGTTTAAAGTTTAATAATTCTATAAATCAGCTAAAGTGGCATAAAACCAAGTGGCATAAATTGCCTCAAATATGCATGGTAAGAAAAGAAAAGCATTTGGAAAAAAAAAAATTATTCACTTGTGATTCAGAATACCAAGAGCTGAATAAAAATTATAAAAGCAAAGAATGAAGAACTTAAAAAGTAAATAATGAAAATCATTGAAATAGAAACAAAATAATTAATTAGAAATATGGTTATGAAATTAATACAAAAAATATTTTATGTGGATAACAGTACTTTAAATGACACAACTTTAATAAACCCCAAATTAAGATCAATAATATCGGAAGGGTAGAGATTTTAAAAAACTCATACTAAATCTCTTATCATTCCAGGTATATTTTTAACCTTTCTCTCAAAATTTTCTATAGTAAGCATTTACATTTTATCAGAAGAAATAGGCAAGTGTTAAAAAATAATGATTAGTCATCTCAGGTCAGAGAAAACATTAAAGTCTATTCATCGTCTGTCCCCTGCTGTCTCTGGCGCACCTCTACATGCCCTGTGCACCTGCCTATGTGCTGGTTGCTAGAGCAGAGCTCAAAAACAGGAAACTCACCAGCAAGATGCTCTCCCAGGACATCCAGCGTATCGGGAGCACTGCCCGGCCCTGGATTCGGTAGTAGTCACCACTGTATAGGTTTCTGCTCATTCCAAAATCAGCTATCTTGATGGTATAGTTCTTACCCACTAAGCAGTTTCGTGTGGCCAGATCTCGATGAACAAAATTAAGTGAGGAAAGGTACTTCATACCAGATGCAATCTGGGTAGCCATAAACTTCAGGTTGGCATAACTGAGGAAATACAAAGGGAGAGAGAAAGTAGCTTCTGGAAACAAGAACCTGTGAAGGGTACATACTCTACAGTTGGTACCAACAAGCTGGGGTTCCAACCTCAGCATCCCTTCTCTATTCCTCATTTATTTCTTTGCTTTCCCACAAAGCGCAGCTGCTCTGTTATGCCCTGCTCACTAATTGGGAAAGACCCTGAAGCTGGGAAAGATTGAGGGAAGGAGGAGAAGGGAGGGACAGAGGATGAGATGGCTGGATGGCATCACTGACTCAATGGACACAAGTTTGAGTAAACTCTGGGAGAGAGTGAAGCATAGGGAAGCCTGGCATGCCGCGGTCTATGGGGTTGCAAAGAGTCAGACACAGCTTAGCAACTGAACAACAGCATCCCCTACCATCCGAGAACAATGAGGAACTTTAAAGCTCACTGCTCCCCATCTTAGTCTCATGAACCCAGGAGAGAGATGGAAGACTCAACTTATTTACCTGACAGTGGGTACACTGGCAGAGGAAGAACTGGGTGGCTCGTGGCGGGAAAGAAACTGATTGAGATCTCCATTTTCCATGTACTCAGTGATCATGCAAAGAGGGTCCTCAGCGATGCACACAGCTAAGAGACGGATGATGTTTGGGTCCTTGAGCCGGGACATGATCTTTATCTCCTTGAGAAAATCATTCCTTTGAAGGACACAGACATAGATAAACCCAGAGGTTGCCAGAGTTAGAATCAAGAAGTGGGAAAAGACACAGCAAAGTCTAGTCCTGGCCATTATTCTAGTCTTCTTTTCCTTTGGATAACCTTTGTGAGAACAGAGAAATTGCTTCCTGGAAACTGTCTCATTCTACTCATCCTGGAAGATGATAAATCCTTATTCAACTGTAATTTTGGAGGCATATGGACCATGACATTCACATTTGCACCCTTACTATCCAACAAAAGCCCTGCCACATAGAAAGTGATTCATTTCAGTTCAGTTTAGTCGCTCAGTCGTGTCCGACTCTTTGCAACCCCATGAATCACAGCACGCCAGGCCTCCCTGTCCATCACCAACTCCTGGAGTTCACTCAAACTCGTGTGATTAATATTGCTAAATCAAATGTAGGTTACTAAAAACTAGTCTTAAAACCTTCAACTGAAAATTATATCTTAAGTGCAATGGGGTCTTTCCCTTTTTTAAAAGCCATGGAGTCACTCTATAAACAAAGCTAAGGCACTTTTTAATGAAAATGAACAACCATCCTCTGGTTTATCTGATAATTTTGTATTGTCCCATGCTGGCTTATTTTAATGCAGAGTGTACCAGCAGACAATCACAACACACATTTAGTAACCTGTTCAAAATTGAGCGGTTTACAGTTCATGGTGGTAATGCAGTCACTTCAAAAGAAGTACTCACTTGGCCAAAACTAATAGGTGTTAGAGTAGATAGTGATGACCACCCTTGAATCACAAAGTGGGCTACCTTCCCAGTAGCAATATTTGGGGGAGTGAAACCACTAGCCCACATTCTCAGAACTATTGGAACAGACATGTTGTACGTCTCCTAGGAGTTTTCTAGCAATCCTGGACTGGGAGTCATACCAGTCAATATACAATCCTTAAAATCAATATGGTTTCAACACCTCTCCTCTTTCATTCCTCCTTCAACCTCCAAGCAAGGGGGTCCATGGTTTGGGAGGGCACACAACCTAAGCCATCCATTGTTGCTTAATTGGAGTGGGCACAGATGGGACACCAAACCTCACCAAAAAACAGTGAGCAAGGAGGAAGGCTCAAGAGGGAGGGGGTATATGTATAACTATGGCTTATTCACATTGTTGTATGGCACAAACCAACACAACATTGTAAAAAAAAAATGTTTTTAACAGGTAAAAGCTTTGTCACATTCCATAGTTCTTTTTCCTTTCTTCTTGCCACCTTCTCTAATCATGGGCTAATATTTATATCAGGAATATTCTTTCTTTTGATGGGACTGGAGGATATCACTTTTCATTCATATTAGTATCCTTAAGATCGAAATTCTCACAGTTAAAATTCCAAAGCCACCACAGTTCTGTTCCCTTGACTTTCTTTCTCCTTCATACCACATCCTGCCAATTGCAAGACTTTTAATAAAACTCCATCACCATTCTTAAAATTTATGATAATTTGAGGTATAGCAATGTAAACTTTTTATGAATTTGAACATCAGTGAGACAAATCAAGCCAACACAAATGAAGAAATGCATATGTTACCCAGATGTGCAGATTTTCCTGAGACACATTCAATCAGCTTTCAACCAGCATGCCTGTCTGGGTGAGGATTAACTCACCATTACTGTAATGGAAAGGCTGTCAAACAACGGTGTGTGGCTGGAAACTGCAATTTATGTAGTAAAGGATCCAAGAGATTATTAGCCAGTTTGGAAAACTGCTAAAGGACTGTGGATCCTTTTGCTTTGAGGTCCATGGGTACTTTTCCAAGTAGAGGTAGCTTCTCATTTGGGGGGTTGCTGGCTATAGACGAAGAGGAGCATAAAAGAGAAAATAGGGGATGAGAAAGTAAATAGAGATTCAGTGCGAAAAAAGGAGAATGGCAGAAACTTAGCAAGAAAGATGTGTGTGACTGTGAAAAGTTTGCAAGGGTAGGTAATGACATCCAGGAATGTCAGACTGTTGTGTAGGTTGGGAAGCACAGTGTTGTGCAAAGGAGGTTAGGAAGTAAATATGTAGCAGATCTAACAGACAGTGTACATTTGTTTTAGAAGGAGATGAGAATGAAGATGAGGATTACTGACCCATCAGAAATATAAAACACAACAATGGATATATGAGGCAGCTCACAGACCTTCCCATCTCAAAAGAAATAAATTGCTCAGAAATTTCCAAGAGTATCCCTGATCCTGAAGATGAAACAAATATAGCAAAATTCAAAATGTAGACCACAGACCTGGCATTCTTGTTGGCATCTGCTCGGAGCATTTTCACAGCCACCAGGACAGGCTGGTTGGCACTGACATCTAGGGCAAAATCTTTGTCTTTGAACTTTTCCATTCCCTCCACTTCACAGAGATGAACCTAGACAAAAGTCATCTAGTCTCAGCATCATCATTTCTCCTGAAGATGTCTCAGCACTCTGGCTGGGCATTTCCTGGAGATAAACTAACTCTTACAACTCAGGCAAAATAATCAAGACCAATAAGAAGCTATGTGTAGCATATCTTTGACTCAAATAATTGATTTTTTAAAAATGGTAAGCTAATGTGATATGTTACTGCTTTATAAAAAATATACATTGGTTGGAATATTAAATATGTGAATGAATCTATAACAGTATTTTATTACAGCTATAAAGTACAGTATTATTCTATTATACTATAAAATGTCATCTTGTATAAATGCTTCAACTTTGATTCAAGGGAGTTTGGCTATAAGATTGCACAAAACATAAGGTATTTTATTCTCTAAGGTAATCCCTTAGGATGGAATTAGCATTATCGAGAACACCTATGTGTCAGTAGCAGTATAACAAGCCTGCATTTTCAACTCAGGGGACAGAATGAGCGGACATAACACCACAAACAAATGCCATGGGCCCTTCTGCCTCCACCACCACCAAACTTACACAAGGTTAAAGCAGGCCACCCATTCTGAAAATCAGTACCACACTCTTAGGAAACCTAGTTACATTTGGAGTTTAGATGGCGGTATTGAAGAACTTCTGTTGCCACTTAAATCATTGCTTTGAATTCTCGGAAGGCTCATGTGACTGTTTTAAGAGTGAAAAGTCAAATATTACATGCATCACTCTGAGGGCAATTGAGAAGAGTGTTCTCCTTATCTTGGTTAGTGATTTATTCCCTAGTGGCTGATTCTGGGACTAAAAGCAGGGGCGAGGTTGTTTTTGACCATTTTACACGTAACTCCCATTAAAATGGAAAAAAACAAAGTAGCTATCCAATAGCAGGATGTTCTTGGACAGTTTATAAAAGATGATCACATCTTATGGTCCCCACCCTCTGTAACCTACTGTAAAGTATTTAGAAAATATTGGATGTTTTTAGGATCTCTAAGTCTAGTGACTTTCCTGCTTTAAAAACTCTTGTATAGAAATCAGAATTCCCAGGAATTCCACAGCTATTTGACAAAGATGAGGCTGATCCAATACTAGTCTTCTAGAGTAGGGGTCCCCACCTCCAGGAATGTATCTATGATCTAAAGGTGGAGCTGATATAATAGTAATAGAAACAAAGTATACAATAAATGTAACACACTTGGGATTTGGGGATGCCAACACCATCCCTCCCCCAGTCCATGGAAAACTGTCTTCCATGACACCTGGTGCCCAAACTGTTGGGGACCGCTATAGAGGACAACGCGAGGAGGGACGGCTGGAGGACACATCCTGGGTGAGTCCACTCCAGATGGGCCACTTTGCCCTACACATCATTTTTATTCAACTACTCCCTCTAAACTGCCAAGGATGGAGACTCCACCCCAAGAATCAGCTCACCTCCCCAAACTGGCCTTCACCCAGCTTCTCCTTGAATGTTAAGAGCTTCCTGGGGAACTCTTCCACAGCCACGTCTTTTCCTGAGAGCAGGTCCATGGTAACGGCAGGCACAGAGTAGGTGTTGCCTCCAGTTACCCCCTGGAGGTTCACAATGTCAGCCTCTGCGTAGTGGGGCACGCCCTCGGGCCCACTGGGCTGGACTGGCTTCACAACGCCACTGCAGCCTGGGAAGACAAGGACAATGAGCTTCATCCCATGGAGCATTTTTTTGAGATTTCATTAAGAAAGAAAATCTGACAGGAAGGCTAAAACATGCAGCCAATTCATGTTAATGTATGGCAAAAACCATCACAATATTGTAAAGTAATTATCTTCCAATTATAATAAAGTAAAAAAAAAAAAAAAGCCCCCAGTGTAACCTAGGCTATGACATTACTTGAACAATGGTTCCTCTAGAGACCTTCTTGTGGCCTCCAGAATACAGGTACCATTTTATCTCTTACCCTTCTCCTCATACTACACGATCATTAACAATCTCCTTGACTAAACTTATGGAATTGCAGTGAAGCTCTAGGAAGTCTGGCTAAACTAGTTAGGGCGGGAGTATTAAAGTTTTAGGATTTAACAGCATATTTTCTTAATTTTAAGACATGATCACTGATGTAAATAACCTATTTTGGGGATTTAAAACTTTGATTAAATTTATATAATCTAGCTTAAGACAGCCTAACTTTAAAACACATTAAATTATGAGGGGGGATATTTTAGACTTCAGGAAGTAGGTAAGCTACTTTGGTTCAGCCTAAAAAAAGAATTATATCCCTTTTCTTGTTATCTCTGTGAAAGTCCCATAGTTCAATATGCTCCGTCAAAGTTTGCTATCCACTGAGTGGTAAATATAAAGAAAGCTGAACTCCAAAGAATTGATGCTTGTGAACTGTGAAAAGACTCTTGAGAGTCCCTTGGACTGCAAGGAGATCCAACCAGTCCATCCTAAAGGAAATCAGTCCTGAATATTCATTGGAAGGACTGATGCTGAAGCTGAAACTCCAATACTTTGGCCACCTGATGTGAAGAACTGACTCATTGGAAAAGACCATGATGCTGGGAAAGACTGAAGGCAGGAGGAGAAGGGGATGACAGAGGATGAGATAGTTGGATGGCATCACCAACTCGATAGACATGAGTTTGTGCAAGCTTCGGGAGTTGGTGATGGACAGGGAAGCCTGGCATGCTGCAGTCCCTGGGGTCGCAAAGAGTCAGACACGAGTGAGCTGCTGAACTGAACGGAACTAAACTGAGCGGTAAATACACATTAGTGTCCTTTCTTCATTTGGAAAGACTCCCTTGAAAAGCCTCTGCCCTCGTGGTCACTCCTGCTACTTTTCCAATGACCTCTCTCCTGAACACCATCAGTCCTCTCCTATTGACGCAGGTCACTTTTGGTTGCTGTAATTATGGAAAGAAAACCTGCTCTTAGTCTCAGTGATGACCCCAGCAACCCTTCTGATGTCACTCTGTAGCCATTTTTAAAAAACACTGGGATGGGAATCAATTGGCACCATTTACCAAAGCAATGCTTTTACTGAGAAAAGGCAAGAGATATTTACTTTCGTAATAAAATCATATATGAGTCTAATACATCATTCACCAAAGAGAAATGAACAAAAATTAAATAACACAATTATTGTGCTTAGTCTCTCAGTCGTATCCAACTCTTTGCAACCCCATGGACTGTAGCCCGCAGGCTCCTCTGTCCATGGGGATTCTCCAGGCAAGAATACTGGAGTGGGCCCTTCTCCAGGGGATCTTCCCTACCCAGGGATCAAACCCAGGTCTCTCACATTGCAGGCGGATTCTTTACTGTCTGTACCACCAGGGACGCCCAACACAACTATCTAGGTGACTAAAAACTGGAGATTCTAGGATGTCTTTAGCTTCATTGTTTTTCCTTCAAGTTTGATTCTAGTTCTGAATTTACCCCTATTGGTGTTTGATGTTGAGTAAGTACCTTATCTGAGTCTTCTTACTTTCCTCTCATGAAAAAAGAGGAGGTTGGACTAGTTGGGCTGTTTAGGTTCTTCCAGTGTTAACACTTTACTAACACATTTTATCTATTTTCTTCTTCTAACATGTGGGGCCTTCCAAACATCTGCTATTATTAGTAGCAGAAGAGAGATGCTCAGATTTGAGTAGGAGTAGCAGCAGACCCTGCTTATTTAATTTCTATGCAGAGTACATCATGAGAAACGCTGGACTGGAAGAAACACAAGCTGGAATCAAGATTGCTGGGAGAGATATCAATAACCTCAGATATGCAGATGACACCACCCTTATGGCAGAAAGTGAAGAGAGAAACTCCAGTACTTTGGCCACCTCATGCGAAGAGTTCACTTATTGGAAAAGACTCTGATGCTGGGAGGGATTGGGGGCAGGTGGAGAAGGGGACAACAGAAGATGAGATGGCTGGATGGCATCACTGACTCGATGGACGTGAATCTGAGTGAACTCCGGGAGTTGGTGATGGACAGGGAGGCCTGGCTTGCTGCGATTCATGGGGTCGCAAAGAGTCGGACACGACTGAGCTATTGAACTCAGAACTCAGCAGCAGACCCAATCTAGAGGGACAGTGTGGACTTCCCAGGAGAAGGTGGACTTCTCTAGGCTAAGCTAGACTTGGTTGAGCAGGAGTAATTGTGTCACACTTACAGAAACCTTGTCCCTCAATTCTCTGCCCATCACTTCATCCTCACCTGACTCTTCCTCCCCTGGAGCAAATTCTGGAAGTTTTCGTATCAGCCTGGACGGCTCCTGGTAGTCAGGGCGAAGTGGAAAGATGCGATCGTAAGTGGAGTTGGACTCCTGCTCACTTGGTGATGAGGAGCGGTTATTGTTGAACATGCTGGATTCGCTGGGCAGGGAAAGGCTGACTGTCATTTCATCATCCAGCATCCTCCGGGAAGCCTAAAAGAGAAGGGGAGAAAGGCATGTTGGCACAAAAGAGATCATCACTCCGTTCTCTTCTTAAAGCCAGCTCTTCCACTCAGATGAAGATAACTCTTTAATACTCAAACTCCAGAAGCAATGCAAGTGACAGGGATGCAGCCTGGTTCCACAAATACCTACACTGTAGAAATTCAGAATAATCTTTCATTTCATCAAGGAAGAATTTGACTTCTAAATATATACACTGCCAACATTCATTAACTCCCACTGAAGTACTTATAAGCATCATTCACATGACACTGTAGGAACCTATCAATAACCAATCAAAGAATCTCAATCTTGGCATTTTCAAAGTTCTATCAAATAATAGGTTTTCCTGACACCATTCAACCACTTGATTTTGTGTAGATATAAATTAAAATGCTCATGAACACAACAAATGTGTTGTAATACGATGAATCTGCACTTCACCTGATCACCCTGCCATTGTATGTTAGAGTAATACTCTCTTTATCCTGCATTTCTACTAAGGAAAAATAAAATGATTACAAAATAGGAAAGGAAAGCCCTACGTGTCTAGGGATACTGAGGTGAGTTATACTTGTGTGTGTGTGTGTGTGTTAGTAGCTCAGTCATGGCCCACTCTCTGTGGCTCCCTGAACTGTAGCCCACCAGGCTCCTCTGTCCACGGAATTCTCCAGGCAAGAATACTGGAGTGGGTTCCCATTCCCTTCTCCAGGGCATCTTCTCAACCCAGGGATTAAACCCAGGTCTCCTGCATTGAAGGCAGATTCTTTACCATTTGAGCCACCAGGGAAACGCAAATTATACCTAACACAGGAATAAGAAGAATTAAACAGCTAATTGTTCTTGTGTTCCATCTAATATGGCCTGCCTGCTCCTTCAAAATGAACTCTCATAATCTAAATATATGTGACTCTTTGGATTTAAACATGTGAAATGTCCTACTCCAGCAAACACACCTTGAGTGTGCAATGGAGAAATTGAGATGTCTGCTCCATAAGCTAGACTGATAGATCCTCAACAATGAGCATGGAGCCCAGCACATGTAGGTACTCAATAAATATGGGTTGACTCTCTCAAAGGGAGAATTGAGGACACCATTATAAGTATCCTGCAAATAATGCTATAGCATAAGGCTACTTCAAGTAATGTATTGGGAATATAAATATATGCTTAAGGGTCTTCTACCAAAAAAAATCCTTTCCTCAAGGAGAAATCCTGTGTTATTCCAGAGTGTTTTTGAATTTTCTCACTCAGGATGTACAGGGATAGAAAGAATTTCTTGAAGGACCAAATTAAATATTCAAGGGTAAAATGTTTAGTCTCCCTTTTACCTAGAGAGTCTTCAGTCCCAAATTCCTCTACCAGACCATGAATATATTCCAGTGGGTTTCAGAAGAAAGACTCAGAGAAGAGTGGTAAATTCTGGTACAGAGAAAAATAGCTTATAGAATAGAGAACACAGACTTTCCCCCTCAACTAAAAAAATGCAGTCATAGCAGACTGTTCAATAAGAGCACAGCATCAAGCTTTCCAGTGAATCTTCAGACCACCAGCTTCTTCCACCACCACTCTTTGCTAGCCTTCTCCCTGGAATCTAGATACTCAGTGTGCTTCAGCATCCTAAAAGAAGAAAGGTTTCGATGTTGCCTCATCATGCCAGTGCGTGAGCTCTCTGTGGATTCTACCTTTCAGCCTTCAGTCACTATTTATGGACTGAAAGCTTTAATTTAGTCAAAGTATTTTCAGACTCATGATAGCAGTCCCTGTGGGAAGCAAAGAGATCCTCTCTTCTGTGAAATATTCCTGCCTAAAAACCTTAAAGTAAACTTCAGGCTTGCAGCGCCTGAGTGTGTAACAGCTCAGAAGGAATCGCAGGCTGCTTGTCTGGGTCATTCCCTTCACTTCTCTGATATTAGCCCCTTCCTCTTGTCCCACCCACCAAGAGTTCAGAAGATTCCAGTCCATTCACCTCTTCTGGTATGTACTCCACAGAGGCACTGGTCTCCTCTGAGAGCCCATCTCCAAAAACAGGAGCTATGAACACAATCAGGCATTATTACCGTCCCTCCTGGTCCCAGCCCTCAATGGGCACTTCAAAGTCTCACAACCCAGAGCACCTGTGACCTCTCAGAGTCCACATCCGTTTGAACTCATCGACCAGGGACAATGCCCATGGCCAAAGGTGGAAACACTTTATGATCAGCAAACTCCAAGAATATCACACACTTAGCAACAGGGCCCAGAGTTGCTATCTGGTCTTAAAAAACCAAAAGAAGTCATAGATAATCCTTCTGTGCATGTGTGCTAAGTTGCTTCAGTCATGCCCGACCCTGTAACCCTATGGACTGTAACTGGCCAGGCTCCTCTGTCCATGGGATTCTCCAGGCAAGAATACTGGAGTGGGTTGCCATTTCCTTTTTCAGGGTATCTCCCTGACCCAGGGATGGAACCCACATCTGTTTATGTCTCCTGCATTGGCAGGCAGAGTCTTGACCACGAGCGTCATTGGGAAGCCCCAGTCTACCTGTGGTGGAATGTATATAGTTTAGAAGAAAAAAAGGCAACAAATTTCAAGACTGACAATTGGAACGAGTATAAAAAACAGGATATTAATGGCACTGAGAACTTCATATTTTTTAACCAGAAAAACAGTTAAATATAACTACTATGCCCAACTCACCATTATTCAATGAGGTTCAAGTAAAATCATGGGAAAAAGTCTCTGTAGACTGTAAAGTGTTAGACAAATGTAGTAGAAATTATACAGATCACTTGGCCTAGACAAAATGAATCGGAGGAGGCATTTAGAGGATATACAGCCATAACATTCAAGTACAAAAAGAAGTTGGAATAGAATTGCAAGAAACTTGGCTTGGATATTAATGAAGTTAATACACACACACACACACCAAAAAACAAGCAAGCAGTAAAAACAAAAGGAACAGCATTATCAGAAATTTTAGCTAGGTATCAGTTATGCATCAGAATCACTTGTTAACTTTTTAAATTAATTTATTTTAATTGTAGAATAATTACTTTATAATTTTTTAAAACACAGATGCTGACACTCCACCCAAAACCCAGTGAATCAGAATCTTCCAGGAAGATGCCTAAGTTGAGATGCCTAAATGTGTTGGGAAGAAAAAAAAAGTTTTTGAGTTCTCTAGGGAGGTTTCAAAATCTCCATCCTAAAAATGAGAAACTGGACTTAGCTTATTCTTTTCTGATCCTTTCAGCCCTAGCTTCTCTATTCCTATGCCTCTTGGCAGCCCTGATTATCTTTCTAACCATTTACATAATTTTGTGATTTGCCTCTTACTCCCAGGGTAAGAGCAGCACAGGAAAGGATGGAGTAGTTTCCTAAGCCATGACTGCCCTGCACTTCCTCACCTTCTCCAGCATTTTCTGCCAGAACTGCCTCCAAAGGATGATGACAATGATGGCCAAGAGGATGAAGATGATGGCTACCAAGCAGCCAATCAGGATTCGAGTGTTGCTGTCATCAACTTTAAGCATGGGATCTGTAACCAGGAAAGGAAAGATGAAGAATATTATTATCTCTCAAGGCAAGAAAAGCATGAAGGCTTGGACTAGAGATAAGAAGGCAGAACTTGCTGCTCCAGGATAATTCCACAACATGTCACCTTAACACCTGGTATTGCTACTCTTGTATTACTTTCCTCCTATATCCTACAGTCCACATCCATGGGACAGTAGCCTCCTCTTCTTCATGTTTTAGACTGGATAATGGAGAGGCTTTCCATTCTTCCCAAAATTTTGCTCCTTCACACCATGGCTTGGGTCTGCTGGCCTCTAATCTCAGCTCATGTAAAGCAGGTGAAGAACTAGCCTCACTGTGATTTCTTTGGGACATGCCAGGGTAGCGAGAGTCCTCTTTGGACTTTACACTATGATTATGTATTTCCCAGATCGCTGACTTATACAGCCAGTGGCTATCTGAAGCAATGGATACATTTGTCCATATTTCCCTGCAGTTGGAGAGACTAGCTTTTTGTTCCATAGACTTCCATTCTTTCCTTGAGATCCCTACAGTGGGTCTCACCTAGACACATCCCCCTTCCTGTTTTTGCTCCAAGTGTCCCAAACTTCCAAGAAGCTGTTGGGACAACTCAAGACTCAGCCTCAGCTGAAGAAGCACATGGACCAGCAGGGAAGGGAGTGAGTTTAGGCCATTAACTTTGGATGTGGACTGTCCTATCTTTCCAGAGCTACTCTTCATCCAAGGACACCTTGTATCAAGCCTCCTACACAGTCAGGCCTTTGCAAATCTCCACTCTTCTTCATCCTCTGGAAGGTCTCCTCAACTTAAGTTTTGTAACGAAGAATTCCATAACACATACCATAGGTTGTGGGTGCCACAGGCGATGTGGGCAGGGCTCCAGAGTTGTTGTACATTGCAGCATCTGTTATAAAACAAGGGTGAGTCAGAGCTCAAGGGAAGAAGACAGCAGGTAGCGGTTTTTCTGAAGGTAGGTTCTAAGCTAGTACTTTGTGAAATCAATTTACTGGATTAGAAATGAAATCATATATTATTAATAAATAAATAATATTATCATTCATCTCAATAGCAAGGGCAACTTTTCTTTTGTGAGTATCATGATATAAAAAAATTTAAGAAAGAATGATCAGAGGGCTGTGACCACAATTATCATAAAGCATGCATAGGAAGTGAGACCCAAGTTCAATAAAATACAGAGAGAATATAATGAGTTAGAGACGTGGGACAGACATGGTACTAAAGATGATCTTTCCTTCAAGGAAATTAAATTAATTGAACTCTTTTGTTTACTAAAGAATTTTCATTATGTTTCATTGTCCTAGACTTTTAATTTACAAATTAAGCCTTCAATCTTATAGATAAATTAGAGCAGGGGTCCCCAACCTCCAGGGTCTAATGCCTGATGATCTGAGGTGGAATTTATGTAATAACAGTATAAATAAAGTACACAATAAATGTAATGCGCTTGAATTATCCTGAAACTACCATCCCTCTCCACCCCGTTGGTGGAAAAATTGTCTTCCATGAAACTTGTCCCTGGTGCCAAAAACGTTGGGAACCACTGAGTTAAATTATCCTTTACTGTCATCCTGAAGCTTCTAAGACTAGATCCCAAAAGTGTATTTGACAGATTGATGTTGGTAACCTATTTTTCCCTCTGATTTGTCTAGTAAAGAGGGGAAGAATTAAAATACTCACTTCCCATCCAAAAGAGATTCTGTCCCCCCTACCTAATTTTTCTTATTAGCATTATGATATAAATAAAGTATCTGGCACCCACCTGTACTTTTCTGAATTGGATTCTCAGGCTTCAGTGAAAACTAATATTATCATGACATTAAAGTTCAAGATATTTCAGCAGTCAAAACCATGTAACTATAGCTACATAGCTACAACTATTTTAAGTCTTTTCGGCACACTTCTAAAAGTGTCTTCTTTAATGTTAATGAGAATATATACAGCAGGCATAACTAACATGTTGGTCTGATTTGGGTTTACACGGGATGTATTCACTTACTGAGAATATTTTTTCAAAGTTGTATTCTTATCAAGAAAATGTAAAAAAGATATGAATACATTTTCTATGATTTTATGACAACAAACATCACTGTTTAGGAGATCATTTAATATGAAATAATTGCACTGACACATCTTGTTTCATTTTTCTATCAGAAATACAAGTTTAAGATGACTTAAAACCAATCATTCATGTTGTTCTAAAATTCTTTGGTCATTAAGTTAGCAAAATATGCCTTATATTAATTCCTGAAGCAAACATTTCAAGTCTTCTGCAGAAACTCTGAGGATGGTGGAAACCTACTGTCTCCTAACTAACACTTATGACTTTAAGTAACACTGCTTTTGAACATTTAAATTTCTTCCCTCAATAAATACTTTATAAAATAATGAATCCACTTACTTTTAGCTTAAATTTTCATAACAGAAGGTATTGAGGCACCAAACCTCTTTTTCTAAACATGTGCTCTATTTCCTTATCAATACATCTTAATTAGCAAAACATCTGAAAATTTTTTTCTTTTAAAAATCAAATTAGGAAGAATGGGATCTTCTGGTTTATTTTTAGTCTCCCCTCTTCTCTGATGTCATTTTTTTGCCTATATTCTTCTTCCAGAGCTAGTATAAATTCTCACTCCTTTGTCCATTACAAATCCACTCTCTAGTGACCTCTCTCCTTCTGACTTATTGTTGGTCACCACTTTGAACATCTTATGGAAAAAAAAAAAATCATTATCTAGGTTTTAAATCCTCATCTAAACTGTGATGATATAGACAGTGTCCTAAATGGCTTTTAATTTTTCATGATTTGACACAGTCCATATTGCCAACTTTGTGGTCTCTAAATACCATTCCCCAATAAAAGGAACCAAGATCAATTGAGGAAATGTGATTCCACATCTGGGGCAGTGAATGCTCAAAATAAGCTCGGAACATCTCGTTCTTTCAGATAGTAAAACAGCTATCAAAAACTTATAGGATCCAATTCAAAGTAGACAGAGCCAGCTTAAAGGTATGTGCTCTGGTCAAATGCAGGCAATCTGAGTATTAAAAAGAATATTAATTGCAACAAACAAAAATAAGCTCGGAACATCTCGTTCTTTCAGATAGTAAAACAGCTATCAAAAACTTATAGGATCCAATTCAAAGTAGACAGAGCCAGCTTAAAGGTATGTGCTCTGGTCAAATGCAGGCAATCTGAGTATTAAAAAGAATATTAATTGCAACAAACACTGAATTTATAAAAATCAATAAATGCATAATGATACTAAGAAACATAACAAGGATGAAAAAAAATAAAACAAAATCTATTCAACACCATGGAAAGTTGCTAAAGGTTGCATTAACTCATTACTCTGAAAATTGATGAAAAAATTAATCATGTATCCTGCCCCTGCAATGTGAACTATATTTCAGGGTTAACAAGCGTATGGGGAATAGTTCTCATATTCAGAATAAATTCAGATAATAAATGCAAAAGGAACAAAAGAATTAGAAAATCATCAGTCAACAACTCCTAATGAAATAATTTAAGCAGTGGTCATCAATGGAGGGTAAAGTGTAAGGAGAAAGATCGTGGGGAACTTTTCTGTGAAAGAAAAACCACCTGAGCCCAAAGATCAATCTTAGCATCACTAAAAGTGAGGGAGTCTAACATAACATCTCCATAATGAGATTCAACACAAAGTACACAATATTATCTATGAAAAATCCTTAGCAAAAATAAATATTGAATTTGAATCAAATTCACTTGTAGATATAACCTCCAGTCAACAAGATGACAGAGGATATAAGTTACAGTAAAAGGACACCAAAAGCAATCAGTTAATCCAGAATGGAATTTTTTTTTTAATTTACTCTTTAGATTAAAAGATATACAACCTAGCAATGTAATAAAGGTAATACACCAGGGGGGGCTTATTAGTAGGATCCTAATTCATTCGAGCCCACTGTTAAGACTATTAGACAATCAAGGATACATGGGTGTAGGTTGGCTATTATATTACATTAAGGAATTAGTTATTAATAAATGTTGTTATAATACATTGCTATAAAGATAATGTTATCTTCTCAGGTGTATTCTAAAATTTTATTATTGAAATCAAATAACATCTCAGATTTGCTTCAAAACTCTATACCAAAAAGGGAGGAATAAATGAAACAAGGATGACAAAAAAATCCACAATTAGTAAAGCTAAGTGATGGATGGAGGTTCATTGTTCTCTTTAGTGTATATTTAGACATCTTCATTTAAAGACTTTAATAGCGCTTAGGTTTGCATTCTCTTAACTGGTTTGATTTACATTGAAGTTTTAACACATTGTATTCATTTTCTCTCTTTTTTTTTTTTAGACAAATGTGAGTGAGAGCCAAGTAAACATTCTGTCCACTTCCACAGTCTCATCTCTGCCCTTCCACAACCAAACTAGTGGTGAAAAAGATTCTATCTCCCCATGAGACGCCACTTGTATAACTTTTCTCTTCTCAGAGACCCACCAATGAGCAGCTCTGGCCACTGCCTTCCTCCTTCACCACCCTGCTCCCACTTCCCTAAGGGCCGTCCAAGCTCCCAACCTGATTGGAAGGTGATCTCACTGAACATCATCCAGGTGTCAGCAAAATGGTATTGGCACTTGATGGCACTGGCCATGCGGTGGTGGAGGGGCACAGTGACGAAGCGAGCGCTGGGGTTGACGTCATCCAGCACCAGCGGGAAGGAGACGGCGTTAGGTTCCCATTCATTGGCTTCAGAGCGGAAGTAGCACTGGACCTCCTTAAAAATCTTCACACCCTTAGCGAACATGTTGTTGCAGTGGACCTGGCCGAGAAAGAGGCATGGAGTGACAGCTTGACCCTGCTGGGCGGCACCGGAGACGCAGTGCAACCTCACCCAGTAAGACCTTAGACGTCAAATTTCTCTGAGCACTACCCTTGGTGAATAATTGATGCTTTGCAGTAATGCATTTTTCCCTTCTAGGAACCTCACAGTGGCAGTGGAGCATTGCTCTGACTTTATAAAACCTAGGCTACTTCTCTAGTCCCCTTTATACAATTGCGCTCCCCTAGCCATGGGGTCGCTAAGAGTCGGACACGACTGAGCGGCTTCCCTCTCACTTTTCACTTTCATGCATTGGAGAAGGAAATGGCAACCCACTCCAGTATTCTTGCCTGGAGAATCCCAGGGACGGGGGAGCCTGGTGGGCTGCCGTCTATGGGGTCGCACAGAGTCGGACACGACTGAAGCGACTTAGCAGCCGCAGCAGCAGCATCCATCTTGCGGCACACTCCTGGGAGAGGCATCCTCATCTGTTAAATGAGGGCTGGACCCGCCTCCTCTCAGCTCCTTCCTTGCCCTTAACACTCGCTGGTCTATAACTGTGCCTCTCACCACTCCAATCCTCTCAACCACGGTTGCTATCTACCCAGAATCAAGCTATTCCGAACTACTTTCTCCTAGGTACATTTCCAAAGTTAATCCACTCCTTTCAACGAGTTTAGATGAGAACCCCGAAATAACACACTATCCAATACAATTTCATCTTTCTCTTTAGAAATCTCATCTTAACTGTCAGATACTAGCATTTGTCAGCCAGAGGCGCAAGACTTAATTATCTCTCTTAATTAAATTCATTTTGGTAAAGCCATTCTGATGAACACATTAAATCTTCATCATAGATACTTTCTGAGATGAGAAAAGAAAGTCTTTGGGAAGGTAGCTTGTACCCTCTTGCCTGCTGCCATGACTCTCGCCAGGGTATTTGTATGGCTTTTAAGGGTCATCAGGAAGAAGGATTCCACAACAGTTCTTCTGTAGCACCTTGCTGCGAGTAACATCCCTCAAAAGCAGAATGTCCGTGTTTGTAACTAAGTCAAGTCTCTGGTGGTAGTTCAGTAACATTACCTCAGGCTCAGTCCTATGTAGAAAATGGAGCTTTGCTGGTCACTCTCCCCTAAATTTAAAGGCTTTAGGTTGGAAAAGCATCATTGTAATTTTTGGAATATATTTGTTATTTCAATTTTATGNTTTATTTTTCCTTGTCTTTTATTTTCATTTTACATTTTTCCAAAGAAAAAGCTCTTGGGTTTACAATAATTTATATAGTTTTCCAGTTTTAATTAATTGGCTTATACATTAATCTTTGATGTTGGAATTCAGTGTCTAATTCATTTGTTCTATATCTTCCTTTTTTAATAATGAAGAAAATATTCAATACCATGAATTTCATTCAGTGTAGTTTTATATGTATCCCATTTGTCTTGACATATGTAATGTTTTCATTTTCTAAACACTCTGTGGATTAACATTTCTTCTAAATGCTGTATTTTAACTACAATCAGGGCAGAGAGGGAAATGGGCAGTACTTTGCCTAGGAAGCAAAACTCCTCTCTAGAAGATGTTGATGACCTGAAACTCATCTTTAACTTTTTGTTTCAGAAAAGTTAAAACAAGGTAGATGTTCAGCCTCTTAGCCTTAAGAGGACCAACCCTGAGTCAGCTCTTGAGAAGTTTCTGGTACCTTCTCATTGCAGAATATGCTTCTGAATAATTTTGATCTGTGATAAACTACACAGGAGTGGCTGGGGACTCAGGAAGATCAAAGTCAATTGAGTTAATGTTATAGCTTTATGGGGGTTTTAAAATACATTTTATTATTTGTGGGACTAGAAATTCTCCCAATGATATACAATGAATTGATATGCTTGTTCATAGGTACACATTGGGTATACATCTTATTCATAACACAAATTAATTTTTCTTTGAAGAATACATAGTTTTGCTACTATGCAAATTTCCCTCCTTCTCCCAAAAAACTTGTGAAGGACAATATGTTATACACAATTGCACACATGTTTTACAACTGCCAAAGAACCATTCATGAGAAACACATTGGCAGACCAGGAATATTCTTCTGTTCTTATTATATAACTAATAGTTATTAATCCAATTAGGAGATATTATCATCTTAACATGTGAACGTGATATAATAGTCATGCATTTTCTTTTTGACTCCAGTTTCATGCCAACAATTAACAAATTTTTGTTTACTAGGAAGCCTTAATGGTAAAACAGTTCCCTTCTTCAGGGTTCCTACATACCTCCTTCTGCAAATAAATAGTGTCTTCCCCCACTGAACCTCAAACTGTCCCAAGAAAGAGGCTATTTCTTATTCATCTGTTTACCCCAGAATCTAGCATTCAGGTTTAGCATCTAATCTGGCCACACTTCACATGGATGTTTTCTTCCCTTCTATTCCTTTCTCTCTGAAACATACACGGGANGCAAATAAATAGTGTCTTCCCCCACTGAACCTCAAACTGTCCCAAGAAAGAGGCTATTTCTTATTCATCTGTTTACCCCAGAATCTAGCATTCAGGTTTAGCATCTAATCTGGCCACACTTCACATGGATGTTTTCTTCCCTTCTATTCCTTTCTCTCTGAAACATACACGGGATTGAAAAGGCAAAATGACCATTTGCGCTAGGTACCACCATGCCAATAGAGATGTCCTCAATGCTTGCATCTAGGGTGGGCTCTCCTGAAAGGCCCTACCCCAGAGAAAAGGGAAATCAGGCCTTAAGTCCCCTCCCTCAGCTCTTCTCAGGGACTCACTTAACTCTCCCCAGAGCTGTCCTTTTCCCAGATCTTCAGCTTTCATCCAAGTCCTCAATAAAATTTACCTACTCACTCTTAACTACTCTGTGATAATAAACTGATAAAATCACTTCTGCTATTGCATTTAAGGCATTAACTTTTTATTGTTTTACTCTCCCTGAGGTAAAATACTTGCATTTTAATGCAGACTTTGGGGTGATGGCATTTTATCAAAAAAAAAAAAAACAAAAAACTGATAACTTACATTTGAGGGCTTAGAAAAGACTTGGGTTAAAACCACACCACCTCACCCTGCTACTTGCCTTGAATCTCATTCATTGGATAAAATTCCTCTGGCTAGGCAAAGAGTCACAGAGGTCTCAGAATCTGGGCCTGAGGTCTCAAATCCAGATGTTGGCCCAGCCAGAAGTCACAGTAATTTCTCCTGCCTGGCCCCAGTCCTTCTACAAGTTTCTATTTATAGTTGAGAAAATACAATTGTATTTTCAATGTCTTATTGCTGTTCATCATCTCTCCTCCTCCTAGGTGGCAGAGATATTTATAACTATACATGGTGAAAGTAGGCAATAAAGGATATCATTTGTTCATTTGCAAACATTTTTTGAGCCTGCATATATCAACTGCCAGGTGCTTGGGTACCGAGATCAGAAAGCAGAGTCACCACCTTGGAGGAGCTTGAGATCTAATAAGAGAACCAGACACATACACATACAGATGATCATAGATAAGGAAACAAAAAACTCTGGGAATAGAAGTGTATGGGATATTTTATCACGGTTTCTCAATGCTGTGGGCATATAGAAAATACTCAGAGGGTGGAGAGTGGTTCAAAATATAAAGCCCTTTCTTCTTCTATTGAGCATCAGAGCTACAGTGAGTCACCCTTACTGACAAGAGTGTGATCCCTCCCTGAAGAGTGCTGGGCAGAGCCAAGTAATGATGTCCATGGGCCCTAGTCCCTTCTGCCTTTGTGGGCCCTACCCTTCATAAAAACACATTAAAATTATATTTTACAACCGCATTTGTTAAAAAGATGAGAATAACTTTGACCCTAAAGCTCATTTCTTTTATTCTGACAGTAAAAGAAGTTAAATCATTTCTGTGGGCTTAAAGGATCATGGGTCCCAGACGGTGCACCCAATTTGCATAACGGATACGTCAACTCTGTTGATGAGACAACAGCAACAAAATACATTGAAAAACAGTGACCTAGTCCAACACCCTTATTTACAAATGAAGAAACCAGCGCAGAGAAATGAAGTGACTCATGAAATGCCTGCAGCGAGTTAGCAGTAAAATATGTATTTGAATCCTGTTCTGCTGGCATCACCCTCAGGCTCTTCCCAGCATGCCTTTTCCCTTGATCATGATTTTGGCTTCCGTGCCTAACTCCACTGACCTTCATAGTAGTAAAATTCCTGATGCGGTCAAACTCAAACATGATCTCGATGTACCCATTGGTGGCACTCTCGTTTCTCCAGCCCACGTAGTCATAGCCCGGCCACACATGGTACTCGTGGGTCTGCGTGAAATCATCCAGGCCAGACACCCCATCAGTCAACTGGCCCAGCCCTTCAGTCATACTGCTCAAACCAAAAGAGGAGAAGGAAAAAGGAGAGAGGAACTTGGAGTTAATCGCATATGCACAGAAGAGTTTTTATCCAGTTTCTCTACCCCAAGTTTTGTAAGAGTTGATTATCTTGGAGGTTGAAGAATTATGAAAAAGCCAATATAGCTTACAATACTGACTCATTTATCCTACATCAATGAGGAACAAGGAATTCCATATAAACGCCTTTTACAAAATATTTGATACTTAACTTTGCCGACTAAGGTCCATCTAGTCAAGGCTATGGTTTTTCCTGTGGTCATGTATGGATGTGAGAGTTGGACTGTGAAGAAGGCTGAGCGCCGAAGAATTGATGCTTTTGAACTGTGGTGTTGGAGAAGACTCTTGAGAGTCTCTTGGACTGCAAGGAGATCCAACCAGTCCATTCTGAAGGAGATCAGCCCTGGGATTTCTTTGGAGGGAATGATGCTAAAGCTGAAACTCCAGTACTTTGGCCACCTCATGAGAAGAGTTGACTCATTGGAAAAGACTCTGATGCTGGGAGGGATTGGGGGCAGGAGGAGAAGGGGACGACCGAGGATGAGATGGCTGGATGCATCACGGACTCGATGAACGTGAATCTGAGTGAACTCCGGGAGATGGTGATGGACAGGGAGGCCTGGTGTGCTGCGATCCATGGGGTCACAAAGAGTCGGACATGACTGAGCAACTGAACTGAACTGAACTGAACTCTATTATAACAAAGCTTTTAAACACTTTTAAAAATCATTTTATATGAAACGCTTTCTATGATCTATTGTATCCTTACCTGTTCTTATACTTAACATAATAAGTCTTTATATAATGATTATCAAGTGCATTTGACAAATTCATCCATTAATGAGTAAATAAATGAATGCATAGAATGAATAATGTAGTAGATGGTGGCACTTGCTCACCACTAAATAAATGGTTCCAGAGCTGGTTGGAAATTTTTCTGACTCCCCTTTGACTGTATATTGTTATTGTTTGAGGAATCAATTTCAGAGCAGCCAGTCTTGCCTTCTACCTCACATCCCCTACAACTTAATTTGATATCAAACTAAAGGGGGAAAAAGTAACCACTGCCAAATTTAAATACTAATTTAACTCTAATTACATTTGTAGAATACTAGATTCATGCAGTAAAATGCATGGATCACATGAGTATCTCAGGTATTGGATTTCATTTTCTTTTCTAGTTTGGCAGCCTTTCCACTTCTGAGTGTGAGGCTATTGTGAATGGCTGAAATTGCCAGAAGCCTGACTGCTTCTGTTTAAAGTTTGAAGAACATAAAAAGACCTCCTTCCTTCTTTCATGGAGGGACAGAATGAGAACACATCATATGGAGTTTCTCTCTCCTCAAGCTCTGGAAGCTATGTCAGGAGTCTCCCAAATGAAAAGATTGGGATAGTCACACTCAAGCAATAATCTGTGTGATCCTTGAGGTTACAGGCAAAGCAATGCCATGTAAAATTTGTGAATTACCAAAAAAAATGTTTAAAATTATTGTGCCAAGCTTACAGATATATTTTAAAATATATTTGCTCATTGAAAAATGTTTGGCAAATTATAATACTTATCTACAGGGACTAAAGCTTCGCTCTCCCTTACAAGGTTTTGCCTTCTTTTTCTTTTCTCTACAGATCAAAAAGGCTAGGACAGCATAAGTTTACTTGCCATGAATGTATTACCCATTGTCCCCAGAAAAATAAATCCCCATGAAAATCTTCAGAAAAGGAACACAAATTAAAAGGAATGCTAATTCAATTCCCTTTAATCAAAACTTAATCAAGTGGGGAAAGAGTAAGGAAAGAAACTTTGCCTGTTTATATACTTTAGGATTGTTAGAATTTCTACAAGAGTATACATTACTTTTAGATTTTTTTAAATTTAAATAAGTAACTTTTGCTACTATGATTTTATTTCCTGAGAACTTGAATTAGGTAACTTTGTTATCTTCTCACTCAGCCACACCCCAACTAGATATCTCATGACCTCAGTTATGAGGTGGAAGCTGATTATGTCTAAATCTCTGTGATCATTTTTTAAAATCTTTTCTCTGGGGTCCATCCAGAATCATATTTCCAGTTTTCTGCCTTATTTCTCCATATGAATGTCCTATCAGTTCCTTACATTAATAACCCAAACTGAATCCATCCTCATCCATTTCTAAACTAAATCTTTCACCTAGATTTTCCATTTCTGTCAACTATACTTCTCTTCCATATCCACTGAGAGTTCCTGGCATATGATAAGCTTATGTTTGTTGAATAAATAAATGTCATCTTCATTGTTTTGGTTACCTAGACTACCATGTTTCATCTAACTCTTTTTCTCACATCCAGTGGTCCCTAAGTGAGTACCTCTTTCTCATTCCCATTCTCACAGTCACCATTTGGCCTGGGTCCTTAACTCTTTCATCTGACTGAACTTGGAATTAAAATATATCCCCCTCTTATCCTCTCTTTCCATTCAAATCTAGCCTTTGAATAGCTTAGTGAATCCACCTAAAGCACAGCTCCCATCATGTTCTTCTCCAGCTTTAAAAATTCTTCAGCAGCTCATTGTGTTGGTGATGTTGATAAAGAAGAACAACTCCCATCCTTGTCTCTCCTTCCTGGCCTTGGTTCCCTTTTCTCCACATTCTCTCTATAATTTATCATTTGTAGATTTTTTAAATCATGGCCATACTGACAGTTGTGAGGTGATACTTCACTGTAGTTTCGATTTGCATTTCTCTAATAATAAGCAATGTTGAGCACTTTTTCATGTAAGACCAGATACTATAAAACTCTTAGAGGAAAACATAGGCAGAACATTCTTCGACATAAATCACAGCAAGATCCTCTTAGGGTACCCACCTCTTAGGGTAGTGGAAATAAAAATGAACAGATAGGATCTAATTAAACTTAAAAAGCTTTTGCACAGCAAAGGAAGCCATAAACAAGATGAAAAGATGGAAAAATCTACATCCAAGATTACTGCACCCAACAAGGATCTCATTCAAAATTGATGGAGAAATATAAAGCTTTACAGACAACCAAAAGTTAAGAGAATTTAGTATCACCAAACCAGCTTTACGACAAATGTTAAAGGGACTTGTATAGTCAGGAAATAGAAGAGAAGGAAAAGATCTACAAAATCAACCCCAAACAATTAAGAAAATGGCAATAGGAACATATCTATCAACAATTACTTTAAATGTAAATGGGTTAAATGCTCCAACCAAAAGACACAGACTGGTTGAATGGATATAAAAACAAGACCCATATATATGCCTACAAGAAACCCAGTTCAGACCTAAAGATACATATAGACTGAAAGTGAGAGGATGGAAAAATATATTCCATGCAAATGGGAAGCAACAGAAAGCTGGAGTAGCAATCCTCATCAGACAAAATACACCTTAAAATAAAGATTACAAGAGATAAGGAAGTACACTACATAATGATCAAGGGATCAATCCAAGTGAAAGATATAACAATTGTAAATATCTGTGCACCCAACATAGGAGCACGTCAATACATAAGACTAACACTAACAGATATAAAAGAAGAAATTGACAGTAACACAATAAGAGGAGACTTTAACTCCCCACTCACACCACTGGTCAGATCATCAAAACAGAAAATTAATAAGGACACAAGTCTTAAATTACACATTAGACAAGATGGATCTCATTGATATCTTCAGGACATTCCATCCAAATGCAGAAGAATACACCTTCTCAATTGCACAGGGAACATTCTCCAGGATAGACCACATCTTGAGTCACACATCAAACCTCAGTAAATTTAAGAGAATTGAAATCATATTAAGCATCTTCTCCAACTTCAACACTGAGACTAGATATCAATTACAAGGAAAAAACTGTAAAAAAAAAAATACAAACAAATGGAGATTAAACAATACATTTCTAAATAACCAACAGGTTACTGAAGAAATCAAAAGAGAAATAAAAAAATTTCTAGAAACAAATGACAATGAAAACACAACAACTCAAAATCTATGGGATGCAGCAAAAGCAGTTCTAAGAGGGAAGTTTATAGCAATACAATCCTACCTCAAGAAAGAAGAAAAACATCAAATAGACAACCTATCTTTACACCTAAAACAACTGGGAAAAGAAGAACAAGAAAACCAAAATTATAAGAAATCATAAAGATCAGAGCAGAAATAATTGAAAAATAAATGAAAGAAACAACAGTAAAGATTAATAAAACTGATTCTTTGAGAAAATAAAAGCTGATTCTTTGAGAAGATAAACAAAATTGACAAACCTTTAGCCAGGCTCATTAAGAAAAAATGAGAGAAGAATCAATTCAACTTTATATTCAATTTTATATCAAAATTATAAATGAAAAAAGAGAGCTTACAACAGACAATGCAGAGATACAAAGGATTATAAGAGACTACTATGAACAGCTATATGGCAATAAAATGGATAACTTGGAAGAAACAGACAGATTCTTAGAAAGGTTCAATCTTCCAAGACTGAACCAGGAAGAAACAGAAATTATAAACAACCCAATTACAAGCACTGAAATTGAAGCTATGATAAAAAATCTCCCTAAAAACAAAAGCCCAGGGCCAGATGACTTCACATGATAATTCTATCAAGAGCTAATGCCCATCCTTCTAAAACTCTTTCAAAAAACTGCAGAGGAAGGAACACTTCCAAACTCAGCCTATGAGGCCACCATCACCCTGATATCAACCAAAACCAGACAAAGACAACACACAAAAAAAAAAAAAACCACAGCCCAATATCACTGATGAACATAGATGCAAAAATCCTCAACAAAATTTTAGCAAACAGAATTCAGCAACACATCAAAAAGCACATACACCATGATCAAGTTGGATTTATTCCAGGAATGCAAGGATTCTTCAGTACATGAATATCAATCAATGTGATACACCATGTTAACAAATTGAAAGATAAAAATCATATGACAGTCTCAATAAATGCAGAAAAAGCCTTTGTCAAAATTCAGCACTCATTTATGATTAAAACTCTTCAAAAAAATGGGCATAGAAGGAACCTACCTCAACATAGTAAAGGCCATATATGGTAAGTCTACAGCAAACATTATTCTCAATGGTGAAACACTGAAAGCATTCCCCCTAAGATCAGAAACAAGACAAGTGTGTTCACGTTCACCACCACTATTCAAAATAGTTCTGAAAATCCTAGCTACAGCAATCAGAGAAGAAAAAGAAATAAAAGGAATCCAGACTGGAAAAGAAGTAAAGCTCTCACTGTTTGCAGATGACATGATACTGTACATAGAAAACCCTAAAGATAGTATCAGAGAATTACTAGAGCTAATCAGTGAAATTAGAAAAGTTGCAGGATACAAAATCAATACACAGAAATCACTTGCATTTCTATATACTAACAATGAAATCAGAAAGATAAGGAATCAATCCCATTCATCATTGCAACAAAAAGAATAAAATATCTAAGAATAAACTTACCTAAGGAGACAAAAGAACTGTACACAGAAAATTATAAGACACTAATGAAAAAAATCAAAGATGACATAAACAAATGGAGAAATATTCCATGTTCCTGAGTAAGAAAAATCAGTATTGTGAAAAATGACTATACTACCAAATGTGACCTACAAATTCAGTGTGATCCCTATCCAATTACCAATGGCATTTTTCACAGAACTAGAACAAAAAATTTCACAATTCATATGGAAACACAAACGATCCCAAATAGCCAAAGCAGTCTTGAGAAAGAAGAATGGAGCTGGAGGACTCAATCTTCCTGACTTCATATTATACTACAAAGCTACAATGATCAAGACATTATGGTACTGGCACAAAAACAGAAATATAAACCAATGAAACAAGATATGAAGCCCAGAAATAATCCCATGCACCTATGGGTACCTTATTTTTTGACAAAGGAGGCAAGAATATACAAAGGGGCAAAGACAGCCTCTTCAATAAATAGTGCTGGGAAAACTGGACAGCTACATGCAAAAGAATGAAACTAGAACACCTCCTAACACCATACACAAAGATAAAGTCAAAATGGATTAAGATCTAAATGTAAGACCAGAAACTATAAAACTCTTAGAGGAAAACATAAGCAGAAGACTTGATGACATAAATCAAAGCAAGATCCTCTATGATCCACTTCCTAGAGTAACAGAAATTTAAAAAAAGAAAAGGAAACAAGTGGGACCTGATTAAACTTAAAAGCTTTTGCACAGCAAAGGAAACTATAAGCAAGGTGAAGAGACAAACCTCAGAATGGGAGAAAAATAATAGCAAATGAAACAACTGGCAAAGGATTAATTTCCAAAATATACAAGCAGCTCATACAACTCAATGCCAGAAAAACAACCCAATCAAAAAGTGGGAAAAAGACCTAAATAAACATATCTTGAAAGAAGGCATACATATGGCTAACAAATATGAGAAGATGCTCAACATCACTCATTATTAGAAAAATGCAAATCAAAACTACAATGAGATATCACCTCACAGTGGTCAGAATGGCCATCCTCAAAAAGTCTACAAACAATAAATCCTGGAGAGGGTGTGGAGAAAAGGAAATGCTCCTGCACTGTTGGTGGGAATGTAAATTGATATGGCAACTATGGAAGACAGTATGGAGATTCCTTAAAAAGCTAGGAATAAAACCACCATGTGACACAGCAATCTCACTCCTAGGCATATACCCTGAGGAAACCAAGATTGAAAAATATACATGTATCCCATTGTTCACTGCAGCACTATTTACAATAGCTAGAACAAGGAAGCAACCTAGACGTCTATCAGCAGATGAATGGATAAAGAAGGTGTGGTATACAATGGAATATTACTCAGACATAAAAAGGAACACATTTGAGTCAGTCTTAATGAGGTGGATGAACCTAGAATCTATTATACAGAGTGAAGTAAGTCCGAAAGACAAAGATAAATATCGTATTCTAATGTATATATATATGGAATCTAGAAAAATGGTACTGAAGAACTTATTTACAGGGCAGCAGTGGAGAAATAGACATAGAGAATAGGTGTATGGAAAAGCAACCAAATCAAACAAATAGGCAGAACACCTAAACAGATGTTTCTCCAAGAAGACATACAGATGGCTAATAAACCATGAACTTCTTAAGGGTAGGATCAATGACTTTACTATATTTGAATCCCTACCAAATTCCTTGCATGTAGTAACAGTTGATTAGCAAAGATTTACTAAACTAAACTGAATTCAATTGATCTCTGCTTTCCTCTGTGCCTTGATTTATGGCATTTGGGTGTGGCTAAGTGAAATGATGCCAAGACCAAATTATGTAAAGGGAGAAGAACAATGACTAAGTAGATGGAAAGGAAGTGATTCACAATAGAAATCCTGATGAGTCAGGTCTTCAAATAGGGATCGGGAAGCTGAAGGCCGTAGTTTGCTCTTCACATTGCACAGAGTCGGACACGACTGAAGCGACTTAGCAGCAGCAGCAGCAGCAAGACAATGGAAGTGCTGTAATTCCACAGTCCTCTTCCTGAGACTCACTAATCCTGAGACTCTCAACCACCCACAACCTCCATTATGCAGTGTGGGCTTCACTATGATTGAGACCTCTCTGCCAAGCTCAACCTGTGTAGACAAAGATCAACGTCAGAGAGAAAACTATTGATCTGGGGTAGAAGAATGGCAAGACTTGGAATGAATCGGGATAGATGGGAACATCTCTTACCCAACCCTAAATTCCTCCTGTATCTGAACATATTCCTCTACCATGGCCTTCCCTTGGTCCACTTCAAGTATCCATCGGTCCTTCGGCTGTTCCCAGTTCTAGCTTCTGCTGTAGTCAGCTCATTCTGGTCCTCATCCCTGATTCCTTTCCTCTGCTCCCTCTACCGACCTCCTTTTCGCCAACTATCATCTCATCCTAGAAACTTTCCTTGTCTCTTGTAAGTCTTAACAGTCTCTTTCTTTTCACAATTTCTAAAGCATTTACATGTATGGAATTCATTCTTTCTGAACTTCTTTATAAGTCCAATTCATTGTAGCTTTAGTTCTTCTGGCCCTTGTCTCCATAAGTAGGCTATTATTTATGTTAGACCTCATGTCTGTTTTGAGGGTCAAAAACATGGCTACCTTATCATACTACAACATTTAGCCCTTCTTTGTATAATTTACTGTATTCCTTGTGATTATTTTGTCTTGTTGAAGATCTCCTGGAGAAGGAAATGGCAATCCACTTCATTATTCTTGCTGGAAAATCCTATGGACAGAGGAGCCTGGCAGGCTACAGTCTATGGGGTCACAAAGAGTTGGACCCGACTGAGCAAATAACACTTTCACTTTGTCTTCCCAAACTAGGCTCTCAGTTCCTTCCAAATAAAGACTACATCCATTACATTGTTGGATCATCCAAAAAGCAAGAGAGTTCCAGAAAAACATCTACTTATGCTTTATTGACTACGCCAAAGCCTTTGTCTGTGTGGATCACAACAAACTGTGGAAAATTCTTAAAGAGATGGGAACACCAGACCACCTGACCTGCCTCCTGAGAAATCTGTACGCAGGTCAAGAAAGAACGGTTAGAACATGGAACAACAGACAGGTTCCAAATCAGGAAAAGAGAACATCAAGGCTGTATATTGTCACCCTGCTTATTAACTTATATGCAGAGTACATCATGAGAACTGCTGGACTGGATGAAGCACAAGCTGTAATCAAGATTGCTGGGAGAAATATCAATAACTTCAGATATGCAGATGACACCATCCTTATGGCAGAAAGTAAGGAAGAACTAAAGAGTCTCTTAATGAAAGTGAAAGAAGAGAGTGAAAAAGCTGGCTTAAAACTTAACATTCAAAAAATGAAGATCATGGCATTCAGTCCCATCACTTAATGGCAACTAGATGAGGAAACAATGGAAACAGTGACAGAGTTTATTTTCTTGGGCTCCAAAATCACTGCAAATGGTGACTGTAGCCATGAAATTAAAAGATGCTTGCTCCTTGGAAGAAAAGCTATGACCAACTTAGATAGCATATTAAAAAGCAGGTCCATATTAAAAGGTCCATATAGTCAAAGCTATGGTTTTTCCAGTAGTCATGTATGGATGTGAGAGTTGGACCATAAAGAAAGCTGAGCACCAAAGAATTGATGCTTTTGAACTGCAGTGTTGGAGAAGACTCTTGAGAGTCCCTTGGACTGCAAAGAGATCCAACCAGTCCATCCTAAAGGAAATCAGTCCTAAATATTCATTGGAAGGACTAATGCTGAAGCTGAAATTCCAATACTTTGGCCACCTGATACGAAGAACTGACTTATTGGAAAAGACCATGATGCTGGGAAAGATTGAAGGCAGGAGGAGAAGGGAACGACACAGGATGAGATGGCTGGATGGCATCACCAACTCGATGGACATGAATTTGAGCAAGCTCCGAGAGTTGGTGATGGACAGGGTAGCCTGGCGTGCTTCAGTCCGTGGGGTCTCAAAGAGTCGGACATGACTGAGTGACTGAACTGAACTGATTTTACTTTATCTAAATTTATCTCATGATGCCTAGTATAAGTGCTCAATAAACACTGGCTAGTTGATTGATTCATTGAGTGTTGTTCCCAGGCCATGATAAAGTATTATTCTCTTCTGGTGCTCATTTTCCTAGTCTGATGATTAAAGTCTCCCAGGATTTACCTGTACCCAACAGCTCCATCATAGACAGAATCGTTGAGATAAATGATGGAGCCTCCCGGCAGTACAAACTGCTGTCCAGCTGGAGCACTGTAAGACACCAAGCCATCTGCCAAAGGAAACACGGATGTGTCAGTGCCTTTGGGAAGGAGATGTATCTGCTGCTTAGACCAGCTATCCCAGGGAACTATCTGAGGCTTCAAGAGTGCTATTTTGAGCAGTGTGTCCACCTAGGATTCAATCTGGGCACACAAGGAGCAATCCTGAGGAGCACTCCTCTGCAGCAGCAGTCAGCAAATTAACTTGGTGTGGGGCACCACACCCTGGATGGATGAATAATATTCCTTTCTTTACTCTAACCAGGATGATTAGTAACTCCAGTGAAATTCTTAGTGGAAGTAAATTCTCCTTTTGATTTGATTGCCTTTATTGACCCGGGGTTGATATTTTTAATAAAGTTTATAAGCTCTCTCTCTTTAGACACCTACCCAGCCAGACACATCCATAAAGTTCCACCCTCATGCACACATTCATGGAGTGATCAGTTACTGGGATAAAGCGGACAAATCTGGCCACAATGGGTGGCTCCAAATCCTTTAGGAAAATGTCATAGGGGTTACTATTTCCATCCAGCACCTGAGAAGAAGGAAGAGAAAGAGTGAGGAGATGCAATGAAGTTATGCTGACTCTTCTTCATTCCCCAAGTCATTATCTCTTTGATGGAACCTCTCTTTTTAATTCAAGGAGCAGAATGTAATCATTCACAGGTCTCTCAGCAGCCTTGATATCCCTGTCTGTGCCCCCACCCTATCCTCTTCATCCTGGGTCACACATTCACAAAGGCATGGCAGGTCTGTGGACACATAAAACCTGCATAGAAAATCTGTGTGCTTCCTCTTCTAGCCTAAGCCAAAATACGGTCCCAGACATCCCAGGGTTTGGATGTCTCTTCTTCTTACCTGTTTCCCATGCCGGTTCCGCCAAGAGATCCAACGAGTGCCATCTCGACTGTAGTTGATCTTGTACATGGGGGCAAACTCAATGCCATGGCCACCTGCATGGCGTCCCTGGGTCCCCACCAGAGTGATAAAGTGCAGGGTGTGCAAGTCAATCTGCAGAAACTCCTTCAGGTCATCAGGTTCCACTGGAATCTCAGGACACCAGGCTCCGTCCCCTTCTTCTGAGTCCAGCCTTGAGGGATGGGGGTTAAGGGAAGAGGAAGGAACCATGAAACCACAGTAATTTACCAGTCCCCAGCAAGCAGCTGCCAGTCCTGAAGGGAGAGAGCAGACCGGGAGTCCAGTCCAGAGGACTCTTTGGGCTCTTCCCTCCAGTCTGACTGTCACCACCATACCCACTTGTGGCCAGTTCCCTCTCCCTGGGGCACCATGAAGCCCAGAAAGACAGTCACCACCAGGGAGATGGAGACCTTCAGATAACATGTAGCCTTTACTTCCCACCCTTATTTAGAGGTCTCAAGGGAGGTCCCATACAATGAAACCCTCCCTACCCACTATTCCTTATAACAAAGCTAGCCACTCCCTGCCTGGATATCAAGTTATAGGAGTGGGGAGGGAGGAATCATCAGATCTGCAGTGTGGGTTGTGCAATGCAGTGGAATTTCAACCAGTAGGGTGAGCGTGGCAGCTCAGCAAAAAGCCATGAAAACCTATGGTGAGAGTGAGGAGTAAGGGCATGTCAGGGAAGAGTAAATAATCTGGTTTTCATTTTTTGACCTCCAGGATGACCAATCAGCAAGCAAAATTGTGAAATCATTGTAAAGCATATTGTGGGACCCTCTTCCCCTCTTCCCTCTTCCCAGGAATGTGTCTCCTCTCACAGATGATACCTACTCATTGCCACTCCCTTCCAGCCCTACCAGACATCACTCTAATCTTTCACACACCAAGACAGAAATCATGGAGAAGGTTTATAGGGATGTTTATAGGAAGGCTTAAAATGGATGATTCCATTTTTAAAGAGATCAATACTTTACACCAAAAGAACTAGATTCCAAGAAGAAGGTTATTTCCTAAGTTAAATAGTTTTTGACAAGGGTGTTTATTGCTTTAAAGGACCCCTGATATTAGACCAGAAGAAACCTACCATATTTTGTTTATGGATGAGGATGGCCCTTCAGTGTAAGGTATCCTTGAGAGGAGGGAAGAATTTGCTGGATACCTCAATGTCTAATTAAGTCCTTGATGTCTTCTCCTATGAGTGATGTTTCACAGATGCTCACCAAGAAGAGGATCAGGTCTCCTAACTCCCAGTGTCCTACCTAATCTGCCCTTTCCCATAGGTACCACTGTAGTCCACTTCCTGCAAGTAGTTCATGGTGAGAAGAAAGTGGCTAAAGCAAGTGTAAAGTGAAGCCACTCAGTCGTGTCTGACTCTTTGCGACCCCATGGACTGTAGCCTACCAGGCTTCTCAGTCCATGGGATTTTCCAGGCAAGAGTACTGGAGTGGGTTGCCATTCCCTTCTCCAGGGGATGGTAAAGTGTCTGCCTACAATGCGGGAGACCCAGGTTCAGTCCTTGGGTCAGGAAGATCCCCTAGAGAAGGAAATGGCAACCCACTCCAGTATTCTTGTCTCCCCTCCCAAAAAAAGGGGCTCAAAACAAGTGTACTACATGTCAATAAACCAACCTGCAACCTGGGTGGTGAGGCTCTAGGGGTGAGGTTGCTAGGCTAGCACATGGTGTCTTCCCCCATTCCCACCAACTCCCACCAAGTATCATCCTTCTCTGTTAGCCCCTTGAGCCAGTTATTCTGTCCAACCCATGCATGCATGCTCAGTCCCTCAGAAGTGTCTGACTCTTTGCAACCCCATGGACTGCAGTCTGCCAGGTGGTCCATGGAATTCTCCAGGCAAGAATACTGGAGTGGGGCACCGTTTCCTACTCCAGGGGATCTTACTAATGCAGGGATCGAACTTGCATCTCCTGCATTGGCAGGCAGATTCTTTACCACTGGGCCACCTGGGAAGACCCAAGGGAGCCATCTGTCCAACCCAGAACTCAGGTTTTTTTGAGGTGCCCATTCTTACCTTCCATATCTGGCAGCGGTGGACTCTGACCACTGACTGGAGGCTGTGATGTCCTCATCGGGAATGTGGCCTCCTGACATGCCCAGAGGATAGCGGCATACAGCTGGACCAAGAGGAACCAAAGAGAAAAGAGAGGAAACGATTTTACTTTTATTTTTAGAGGCCCTTAGCCAGAATGCAGTTGATTATTGGACAGGAAAGAGGGACTAAATCCCTCTACAACCCCAGTTTGACCACTCTGACTCTCTCAGCCTTTTCTTCCTGGACTGGCCTCCAAACTTATTAGCGTTCCGTTTTCCAATCATTGACCCTCAGTCAACCCTATCTTTTGGTCCAAATTCTGACAATCCTGTGATGTGCTGATTTATCCTTTTACTTGGTAATAACTCCATGGCCCATCCCCATTTCCTTATTAGCAGACATGCATTTCTAATCAGTTTCCCAACAGCGGTAAGTCCACATCCTCATAATTACTAGGAACCTTTTATGACCCATAGCATTTTTTTCCTTAGATAGCTGACTTCATAAAACTATGGAGCAGAGTTAAAAAAATTTTTAAACTCTCCTATAAAGGTATTGAACACACGGCTTTGGCCCCATCAGCACCATGCTTTTGCTTCTGGCTGAGAATAATAATCTCTAGAGATGGACTTCCTCCTTCAGCCAAGATAGACTAACAAAGACCAGATTTATTCTCCTGGGTAAAACAACCTAAAAACAGGAATAGTATATGAAAAATTGGGTTTCAACATAATGAAAACCAGACAACAAAGGGCAGCAATCCCTGAGAGAAAGGAAACGAAGAATATGAGCTCCACAATGGCACCAGCTTACTTCCATGAGCGCATCCAGGCTGTAGCAGAGGGAGTGAAAACTCAGGCAGCGGCTGGAGGATTTCCTGAGCTCAGAAGACAAAGAAAAGAGTCTGGAGAGGTCAAGGGAACTAGAGGTCTCAAGGCATAAATTGCAATAAAATAGAGGATCCTTAGCTAAATTTAAACTTCAGACAAACAATGGATAATTTTTTAGTATAGATATGTCCCATGCAATTAAAAAAATTGGGCTGTAAGAGAAGCAGAGAAGTAGTATCTATAATAAAATAAATCAATCAATTGAAACAGATTCATAATCAATACAGAATTAGAATGGGTAAAGAAAAACACCCAAATAATCATAACTGTGTTTTATAGGTTCAAAAATATAAGGAAAGCTATAGAGTCTATAGAAAAGTGGTAAATCAAATTTCCAGAGATAAAACGTGATATGTGAGCTAAAATGCATTGTATGGAATTAAAAGCAAATCACATTTTGGAAAGAAAATAATACACATAAAGACAACAGTAGAAACTGTTCAAAATGAAACAATGAAAGAAAAGAGAATCAAGCAATAATCAAAAAGCAGAACATCAGTAAGATATGGAGCAATTTCAAATATCTAGATATACATGTAAATGGATTCTGTGAAGAGGAAGGAGGAAGATAGAAAATTATTTGAATAAAAATGGTGTAAAATTGTTTCAATTTGATGAAAATTATAAACTCAGGAAAATAATCTGAAGCAAAAAAAAAATGAAGAAAACTATGGTACAGCATATCATAATTCAATTGCTTAGAACAGGTGATAAAGAGAAAATTTTAAAAACATCTAGAGGAAAAGGATACTTTATGATCAGAGGACCAAAGAATGTGTGGTGTATGTGTGTGTGTGTACATACATATATATGCATATGTACATACATACATACACAATGTAGTATACACAATAGAATGATAATCAGTCATAAGAAAAAGAATGAAGTCTTGCCATTTGTGACCACACGGATGGATCCTGAAAGCATTATGTTAAGTGAAATAAGTCAAAGGTAAATACCATATGATTCACTTACATGTGGAATCTAAAAACCAAACAATCAAAAAAAGAAAAAAAAAAAAAACAACTCACAGATAGAGAGAACATCAATTGATGGTTGCCAGAGGCAGGTGGTGGGGGATGAGCCAACTGGGTGAAAGGGATTAAAAGGTGCAAATTTCTAATTAAACAATAAACATGTCATAGGGATGTAAAGTACAGCATGGGGCTATAATTAATAATACTGTACTACATACTTTAAGTTATTGAGAGTAGAACTTTAGAACTTAAAAGTTCTTATCACAAGGAAAAATATTTTTGTAACTATGCATGGTGATAGATGTCAACTTAGACTTACTGTGGTGATCATTTCTCAATATGTACAATTATCGTTTCAATATACTGTATCCCTGAAACTAGTACGCTGCTATATGTCAATTATAGCTCAATGTTGGAATATTGAAATTATTCTAAAATGATTGAATATTTTAGAATACTGAAATTTCCTGATAGAGCAACAAGTCAAGGGGAAAACAATAATAAAAGGTACCCAGATTGGAAAGGAAGAAGTAAAACTGTCTTTAATTGGAGATAATATGATCAGTTCAGTTCAGTCGCTCAGTCGTGTCCGACTCTTTGCGACCCCATGAATCGCAGCACGCCAGGCCTCCCTGTCCATCACCATCTCCCAGAGTTCACTCAAACTCACGTCCATCGAGTCCATGATGCCATCCAGCCATCTCATCCTCGGTCGTCCCCTTCTCCTCCTGCCCCCAATCCCTCCCAGCATCAGAGTCTTTTCCAATGAGTCAACTCTTCGCATGAGGTGGCCAAAATACTGGAGTTTCAGCCTTAGCATCATTCCTTCCAAAGAAATCCCAGGGTTGATCTCCTTCAGAATGGACTGGTTGGATCTCCTTGCAGTCCAAGGGACTCTCAAGAGTCTTCTCCAACACCACAGTTCAAAAGTATCAATTCTTCAGTGCTCAGCCTTCTTCACAGCAAATTAGATAAAGTTTATACATGGTGAACAGTTGCAATTTATATACCATCAAAAACTACAAAATACTTAGGAATAAACTGATGCTGAAGCGGAAGCTCCAGTATTTTGATCATCTGATGCAAACAGCCAACTCACAGGAAAAGTCCCTAATAGTGGGAAAGATTGGGGGCAGGAGAAGAGGGAGGCAGAGGATGAGATGGCTGGATGCAATGGACATGAACTTGGGCAAACTTCGGGAGACGGTGAGGGACAGGGAGGCCTGGCGTGCTATAGCCCATGGGGTTGCAAAGGGTCAGGCATGACTGGGTGACTGAACAAGAACAGCAGACCTGACAAAAGATGTGAAAGACCTAAATACTAAAAACTACCCAACACTGCAAAAAGAAAGGAAAGACCTAAAGAAGTAGAGATGCACACTACTGCGTTCATGGGTCAAGAGAGTCAACTCACCCATTCCACCCAATCAAAGTCTCAGCAGACACTTTAGTATAAATGAACGGATTGTTCTGAAAAGCATATGGAAAGGCGAGGATCACAGAAAAGCTGAAAAACTGAAAAAGAAGATCAAAGCAGAAGGACTAACATCAGACTTTAAGACATTACAAAACTATAGAAATCAAGACTGTGCAATATTGGTGTAAAGACAGACAAGCGCACCAATGAAGCAGGAGAAAGTCTAGACGTAGACCCACATATCTATGCTTGGGTGCGTGCTCAGATCTATGCTTGGGTGCGTGCTCAGTCGTGTCTGACTCGGTGACCCATGGGCTGTAAACTGCCAGGCTCCTCTGTCCATGGGGTTTTCCAGGCAAGAATGCTAGAGTGTGTTGCCATTTCGTCCTCCAGGGGATCTTCCCAACCCAGAAATCAAACCAGAGTCTCCTGCATCGACAGGCTGATTCTTTACCCCTGAGCCACCTAGGAAGCCCAGTTCACTCCTAGGTATTTGGCCAAAAGAAATAAAGTGTATGTTCATACAAAGACTTAGGAGTGTGCCTAAACAGCTTTATTTCCAAAATGTAATTAAGATTGGGAAATGATCATATGTCATCAACAGGTAAAGGGATAAACAAATCACAATATATCCATGCAATGAAATACTACTCAGCAGGACTGGGATTAGAATGAAGCAAGTGAGAAGCCGAGGGTGCGAAATGTTAGGAGGCACTCACTCCCAGGGTTATGGAAGTGCCAGCGCTGCCTTTGCAGAGGGCAAGCACCCACTTCCACTTTGCACCCTAAGCCCCTCCTTTGCCTCACCCTAGTCCCAGCTCTACTACCCAGTAGGAAGAAAAAACGATACTCCATCAGTACCTACTTCAGCACAGATGACTTTCAAACTATCTGCTGAGGGAGACTATTGAAGAAGTTGGGCAAAAAAGAGTACATGTGATATGCTTCCATTTATACATAATTCTGGAAAATGAAAACAAGTCAATCCACAGTGAAAGAAAGCCAATCAGTGGCTTCTTAGGGAAGGAAGGAGTGGGCATGAGGAATTACAAAGGGGCACAAAGAAACTTTTGCAAGAATGGATATGGTCATTATCTTGATTATGGTGATGATTTCACTGGTCTATACATATGTCAAAGCAGACAAAATCATGCATTTTTTAACATGTATAGTCTACTGTATGTCAGTTGTACATCAGCGAAGTTATGTTTCAAAAAGCAACCTCTGGAATGGGATAACACATTGAGATTTTATTTGTATATTTTCAAACCCCTTTTCAAAGCAGGTAGCCAGGCCTTCCTATTCCTTCACCCCTTGGAAGATTTATGTTGATGGGAAGAAATAAGAAAGAAACTGCTTGAAAACCAATGACTTCCTAGAAAGCCTGTGCTTGTTAAGGGACTGTAGCATGAAGTACAGATGGCAGGAATGCAGGTGAGATTTCCCTAGGCAGGAAGGTGACAGAGGTAGGGAAGTCACAAGGCTAGCAGGAGCCAAACTCCTTTCCTCGAAGTTCCCTGGAGTGGCTACAAACTGTCAAAGAGAAAATGATTCCACACGAGCATTGTGTTCAAAGTTAGCACAGAAACAGCCCAACTGCTGTCCTTGGGAACATGGTGGGCTTGGAAAATAATGACATCCACTGTAGTAACAACAAACTGAAGGCAAGAGGCCCTTCTGTGTGTATCACACTGAGCAAAGCTCCTGGATTCTTGTCTGACCCTAGGGAAAGGATGATTCTGGGCCAGCTAACTCTCCTAGAAATAATATGATTAAGCAAAATCATATATAGGTAGCTTTGGCAAGAAACATGGCCATATACCCAACTGAAACTCTTCTATGTTACTGTCCACTTCCTTTTCCAAGTCAGATTTGAATCAAGAGATGAGCATGGGGATTTAGTTTTGCCTTTTCTTATCAAATGTACAATTTCTCCTTCAGAGGTGATTAGTTCCACAGATAATCATTATTCTAGACCCTTAAATGCAAATCTTAAGTGTAAATCTGGGAGTTTCATGAATGAAGCATCAAATTCACAAACTCTGAACTCTCTAGAATGAGAAATTGAAGGGAGGAGTAAGGATTAGGAAATTCTAATACAAGATGCCAGTGAGCCAAGATTACTAATGAGTGAGGTCAATATACATTTCAAAATCACACACAGGGCATGGTCCTCTCTTCTGCTCGATACCATCATTTAGCAAAAGTGGTACCCTGACTCCAGGTCTGCTCCGGGCCCCTGCTTGAAACTTCTCCTACATGTTGTTGGGTGTACTAAATGATTTAATCTTTAGCACCAGTGACTTAATGGCAAGGAAAAGCTTCTGGAGGTCTAGCCCACAATCTACATGCCCTAGTCCAGTCTTCCAGAGTACTTGCACGGACGTGTGGGACACAAGTGCAGTTACTTGTACTTTGCTTTCCCTTTGCAACTGTCCCTTGTGGGTATATTCCTCTCGGGGACCTCCTGGGGAAGGGGCTGAGCTGGCCAAGGCAGGCATTCCTGGCTCCTTTGGCAATCATCCATGTTGCAGTGCCCTCAATTGCCATCTTGACCCCTAAAATACAATTCTTCACTGTCTGCAAAGTGCTGTCCAATTGCCTACCTCATTTTACCCTTCCAATAACTTAATATGATAGGCAGGGCATGTACTATTATTTTCAAATTATATATATGAGGAAACAAACTGAAGTCCCATGACTATTAAGCAGTAGGCGTTTGACTTGGATCACATTTCTGAGTCCCAACCCAAAGTCTGTCCCAGTGCACCAGACTGCCCCCTCTGCTTCAGCCAAAACAGTGACTGGAGGCAAGCTGTCTCTCCCAAGACGCAAGCTGCTCAGCAGATCCGTAAGAGAGCTGCTTCCTGGCATTCCCCTCTCCCTTCTGAAACCAAAGCTTGGTTCCCAAAGCTAGTCCTGTCCCCAGCATCACCCACAGTGTGAAAATCTATTTGTCTGAGTATTGCTTTCCAAATCTGTGAGGTTTTTAATTCTTATTTTTATTAACTTGCTCAATGCTTTGGGGGGATTTCTGAGGTGTTACAGTAGCAAACAAAAGAGACAGAGTACCTTTTGTCACAGAGTTTACATTCTAGGGTGGAAGAGAGGACAGAAAGCAAATAAGTATCTGATCTGAGAGAAGATGGTAAAGATAAGGCAACTGAACACAGATCTCAATGAAGGAAGACAGCAAACCAGGGGACGCCAGAGGGGAGCACGCTTCATGTAAAGGGAACACGGAATGCAAGGAAAGAGCATTTTTGGTTGGTTGAGTTTGAGCAAGGAGGTCAGTATACCTGCAGTGGAAAGACTAGCCTAAGTTATTATGTAGCATCCTCCTTTGGCCGTCTAATAAACTTGTACTCAACTAAAGCAAGCATTTTGGAGGGAGGATAGTACCACTTTCAATAAATTTCTCTTTCCTCTGATTTCTGACACTTCCAACACCTCTCTTATAGCAGTAGCCACATACTGCTATGTAACACTTGTGTCTAGTCCTATCTCCCTACAGATGGCAAAGTTTTGGAGGGAAAAAGTAAAAGGACTGTATCTTGTTCATTTTTATTTTTTTATTTCTCAGTGCACAACTGGGGAGAGAATAGTTGCTTTAAAACATTTATTGAAAACAGAAGGTAAACCTTTGAGATAGATATAGCTCAGGAATAAAAAGAAAGCTGAGTAAAATATTCTCCCTCCAAAACTCATTCCTGGGCCTTTCCATTTCAGCCAACTCCATTATTCCAATGACTTGAGCCAAAAATCTTGAGGCTCATCTTTGACTCCTTTCACACTTCATATCCAGTCCATCAGCTGATAGGAAATTCTGTTAGCTACTCTAAAAATATTCCCATATCCCATCTCAGTTCAGTTCAGTTCAGT
>SJYT01056549.1:128701-149145 GCA_006410635.1 Cephalophus harveyi
CATTGGAGGCAGATGCTTTAACCTCTGAGCCACCAGGGAAGCCCGTAATGGCTGGAGGGCATCACCAAATCAATGGACATGAGTGTGAGCAAACTCCAGGCGATAGTGAAGGAAGGGAAGCCTGGTATGCTGCAGCCCACAGTCACAAAGAGTTGAACGTGACTGAGCAACTGAACAATAAGAGGCTCCATGGACATCATGGGTCAAAGGTAGGCACCAATGACAAGATACACCCATGTAGCGCTCAGCCTGGAGAGCAATTGTGTGAACACACTTCACACTCATGCACAGCAGATGCTCAATAAGCAGTCTTTGTTCTCTTTTTTTATTCTTCTACGGAAGAGTCTAGTCTATAGGATTGGTTTCCATCACAGTAAACCTGAGCTGATCTTCCTCGTTTGGTAGTTGGAGATTGACACCTTATGACACCTTATAACACCTTATTTCCTGTAAGTCTCAAAATTGGAGGGAGAAGAGTGAAGGCTTTAGATATGATAACACATTTCAATTGTCTCATTTCATCTGTTTATTCGTATTTTCAAAAAGAGTGCTTTGACAGTGCTACTTTTAACTCAGATTGGTTGTATTGCTTACATGGCCATTGCCTCCCTTTGCCCTCTCAGGATAATGCTGAAGGAGGGAAAGGTAGGTGGCATAACTTCCATTTAAGATGGGAGGAAACCTGGGTAGAGGATGGATAAGGAAGATCAAGGTTAAGAGTTAGGTTTAGAGTCCCTAGTCTCCATTATGCCACCCAATGTTCTATGAAACTAAATCTCAAGCCCTAAGTCATGCTCTGAAACCATTTTGGTAGCATTGGGTCAGGACCTGATGAAGCTCAATAGTGAAAGTGAAGTGAAGTCGCTCAGTCATGTCCGACTCTTTGCGACCCGTGGACTCTAGCCCACCAAGCTCCTCCATCCATGGGAATCTCCAGGCAAGAATACTGGAGTGGGTTGCCATTTCCTTCTCTATGAAGCTCAATAGAAGGCAAGAATGAGATCTGATCTCTGCTCTATCACAGGGACCATCAATAAAATCTCACATGTATCAGATGCTCAGTATTTGTTTGTTAAATCTTCATGTGTGTTGAAGAGAAGCTTCTGAGAAAGAGCTGAGAAAGAACACGAAAAGAATGGAACTTAGCAAGATACGTTTTAAATTGCATTAGAGAAAACTCAGGTAAACTATTGTAACAGAGAGCTCTGGGGACTATCAAGTTTCTTCCTGCCCCCTTGAATTTCAGCTGCAGCTAGAGCAGACCATTCTGTGCGAGTGCAGATTCACCCTCACTGATGCACACCCTGTGCCTTTCTGCTTCTGCCCTAGGGCACTTCCTCACGCTGACAAGTGTCCTTGGTTTCCACACATGCGATCAGGAAGAGAGGGGGTTACTGCTTCCAGCAGCTGCCTTCCACCCGGGAGGATGTGAGCCTGGGGATGAACATCCCAGCCTCCCCTCCTTGAGGAGACAGTGGTAAGAGAAATTCTGTTTGCCACCAAGGAGGTGAATTAAGCCCCATTACCTATGGCAGTGACTTAGAAAACACACCCCTAACATGGGCTTCTCCTCCTTCTCCTCTTACGTCCTTAACACCTTCACTCCTGGTTACTGGGAGCAGTTTCCAAAGAAACTGGTTGCATTGAGTCTTTGATTCAGGCACTACTTCCAAAGGAAACCAACCTAAGATAATCATTTAAAGGATGTATTGACTTTGACTCAGAGTTTGGCGGGAAATAGTTATAAAAAATAGACAATTAGAATAAGTATAGAAAACGTTTTGATAGAGGCAGTAAAATGGGTCATAGTCAAGACTGATCTTCAGCTCTTAAGAACGAACATGGGCCCAGCTATTATCAGAGTTTGCTACTTCCCTACCACCTGGAAGATCGCTGTTGCTCTGAGCCGCAGAGGGCCTCCTCACCTCAGCCTGCTCCCCAAGCCTCTCTGTTACAATGCCCAAGAGAGCCTTGTGGTCCACACACTAAAGAAACAATGCCAGGGGCTCTCAAGACCTTGTCCCAGTGCCACAGCCATTGTAAGGTTCACGCCCATTTGACACTGATTATTAAATATTCTTAAAGTCATCTTTGGCTATCACAATTCATAGAAAATACACTACTTTTAGGGATGGGGAAGTGATTATCACGAAAGATATTCCTGAAGAACTGACACTAAAGTTGGAAAGGGGTTACACACAGAGGAAATAGCATCCATGATAACCTAGAGATGAGAAATCATAGCACTTTATAAGAAGCAAAAGGGCTTCCTAGGTATGCAGTGGTAAAGAATCCACCTCCCAATGCAAGAGAGGCAAGAGATACAGGTTCGATCCCTGGAAGATCCACTAGAGTAGGAAATGGCAACCCACTCCAGTATTCTTGCCTGGAAAATTCCATGGACAGAGGAGCCTAATAAGCTACAGTTCATATGATTGCAGTGAACTGGACATGACTGAGCAACTGAGCATGCATTTATAGGAAGCAAAGGATATTCAACATGGCAAGGCAGGAATATAAATAGAGGCCACATCACTTAGGTTATCCCAGACAAGGTTAAGAGTTGACACTCCTCTCAAAAACCATTGAAGGAGAAAAGCTATAATCATAGAGATCATGATGGCCCCTCATATCTAACTCAGGGTATGAGGTCCCTGCCCAGGAATGGATGAGCTCCCTAAATGAGCTTCTGTCTAATGACTTTCCATGAATTATAGCCTTGAATGTATATGACATTGTCTGCTTGCTTCCAGCATGCCAGCTATAATTGATGCATTTCTATAAAGGCATTTGATCCTCACAACAAACCTGTGAATTAGACGTTATTGTCATTCCCACTTTACAGATGAGAACGCCAGCTCAGAAAAAGGTGAAATACTTTGGCCAAAGTTATCGTGCTAGCAGGTGGCTGAGCTGGCTCCTGAATTCTGATGTTTTATACTTTAGAGTGGCTGATGCAATCTCAAATTACAGACATGAAATTCACAAGCTGTTCCACACAGTGTTTTTCTCAGAGCTGGAGCTGGTTTTCAGAAGAGTGTATCTATCCAGATTAATAATGAGTGAATAGAAACCCAAGGGTCAATTACAGGATTTGAGTCTAAAAACACAGCGTGTTGGGTCAGCAAATCCCAATGCCAGTGATAAGTTTCACCACATCATAAATATATAATGTACAAAAAATAGAAGAAAACTCAATGGCCAGTCAGTGATTGACATTATAAAGAACATATTTGGGATTTGGAGAGTAAGTGGAGATGAAAAGGGTGAAATATTTATAGATCTCAACTTCTCATTTACCAGTGAATGTAAGTGTGAGTGATTTAAACATCCTTAGTGGGTGCCACATTGTGGAAGATACAAAAAAGTAGGAATCATGCTCCTCCAAAATGGGGACGTGCTTCCCAGTCTCCAGCAGCTTACATCTTTAACAGAAAGCCAAGATTCATGCATTCAGTTCAGTTCAGTTTAGTCACTCAGTCGTGTCCAACTCTTTGTGATCCCATGAATCGCAACACGTCAGGCCTCCCTGTCCCTCACCAACTCCTGGAGTCCACCCAAACCCATGTCCATCGAGTTGGTAATGCCATCCAACCATCTCATCTTCTGTCGTCCCCTTCTCCTCCTGCCCTCAATCTTTCCCAGCATCAGGGACTCAGCCTTCTTCACAGTCCAACTCTCACATCCGTACATGACCACAGGAAAAACCAGAGCCTTGACTAGACGGACCTCAGTCGGCAAAGTAATGTCTCTGCCTTTGAAAATGCTATCTAGGTTGGACATAACTTTTCTTCCAAGGAGTAAGCGTCTTCTAATTTCATGGCTGCAGTCACCATCTGCAGTGATTTTGGAGCCCAAAAAAATAAAGTCTGCCACTGTTTCCACTGTTTCCCCATCTATTTCCCATGAAGTGATGGGACCGGATGCCATGATCTTCGTTTTCTGAATGTTGAGCTTTAAGCCAACTTTTTCACTCTCCTCATAGTAGTCATAGTAAAAGCAGTAATAGTGGTATTTGTATAGTAGGGGGAGAGGCATCCATTACTACTTAGCAAGTTACTCAATAAGAAGCTATAAAAAGTGCTAAATATTGGTTTAACCTACTCAGAACAAACAAACTAATATTGTAGTTTTCTCAACACGGTTTTAGCCTATCCCCATATCCAGGGATTCTCCTATGCCAAGATGAAACATTTCTTAAATGAGCAATACTTATGCATACAAGAAACTCTTCATTGTTAGATCTTATATCTTGACTACAGCTTACAGCACCCAAAAGATTAAGTCTGAATCCTTCCCTTGAAATGTCAAGAGTAATACAAATTTGGGTAAATGTAAGCACATTTTTATTTATAGCCACTAAGATGCTCTGCCCATAGACCAGAGGAGAGGGAATTTAGGTTTTTAGGAATAATCACAGAGGCTACTCTATCTCTGCAAGGAAAAAGGCTCTCAAAGCCTTCGGACACCAGGGGCTGGACCTCATTACTGCATATTAGTAGCTGCAGTTCAGGGAACGTCAGTCTATCATCCTTTTACTTAACACCCCGGTCATTTAAAAGAATGATATTCTTATGTCTTCTTCTCAGCTTCTGAACATCTTTGTGAGCTCAAACCACTCATGGCATAACTTAGATCCATTTTTGTAGAAAAATACAGAGAAGAAAGGGAGCTTCTCGACGTCCTTTCTTTCCTGCCTTCTTTTTACTCCTCAAACACTTAGTGATTGCCTCTACAAGCCAAGCACTATGATAGGTGTCCATCATGGGGACCCAGGAGATCAACACCGCACCAAATAAGACAATGACCCAAGTCATTAACATCTGTGAAGCAGGGAAAAAAGAAGTTGCATACTCTTTAGCAACTCATCGCCTTCCACTTAAGCCCCTCCAAAACCCTCATTGTTTTGAATGTCTTAACTTTTGCCTTACTTTACTGTGTATGTGTCCAAACCACTGAAAAATTCTGGGAGGCCTATCTTACCACATCCATGCTCTTCAGGGGCCTGTTGGCTAAGACCAAGAGCTAAGTCAACAGTCACACTATTCTCCCCAGAAAAAAAAAAAAAAAAAACTGCCATGGATATGCTCAGCCTGGGCAAAGGGCCCTGCATCCCTTGGAGTTGGGATGGCCAGAGCTCAGGGTTGTTAGAACCCCTATTCCCCAAAGGTAACATGAGTCTCTCTTGGAGACCACAAGGGACCATAAGAGTCACTAATGAACTCTTTTCCTCTTTCCTCCTCCATCATCAGCTTGAAAGAAACTGTTGTTTTACAGTTTGCATTATTTTCATTTCCTTCTCTTCCAAAAGTAACAAGTTACAACCCTTGATATTTGCATATAACTTTCCAGAGCCCATTGACTTCCATTATCTCATTTGGTCCCCCTATTGTAACCCTGTGAAGGGCAGAAAGCAGACTTTATTCTTCCCATTTTATAAGTGAGCAAAGTAAGGTGAAGAAATGTAGCTAAAGTCACAAAGGAAATAGTGCCAGAGCTGAAACGCGAATCTAGGTCTCTCAATCGCCATCGTCTCTTCACCATCTCTGTTGCCATCACACTCTTCGGTCAGCACATACTCTCCATACTGTCTGTAGTGTAACATCAGGGTCAAGAAGAACCACCAATTTAGCGAACAATCTGGAAAGAGGGCCCAGAGAAGCTTATTGCTTCTTTGAGTTTTAGAATGCCCTGATTTCTGATTTGTTGAAATCTTATAGCAAAAGGAACATGCATCCTGGGAGGAAGGACATAGCATGGCATTTTGTTATCACTGGGTGAAGGCAAAGCCTTTGATTGGGAAGCACTTGCCATATACCAAAGATCCCAAAGTCATGTGGTTCCTGCTTTGGGTACTAACTTAACTTCACGTTTGCCCTATTACTCCTCAGTGACAACCATCTCCACCCTCTTGTTTTTCTATTTGTGGTTATGTGTCATTACTCCATGTTCTCCCTTTCTCTTTTTACCCAACCTGGCAAATTTCTTTTCCTCTGGATCACTCTCAGCCTTCACTGTCTCTGCCAGCATGACATTAGAGACTTGATGTGATTGGTTAGCACACATTCAGTAGGCTAACTCTCCAGGAGGCAGCAGAGCACAGAGGTCAAGAATATGCTCCCTGGAGGTGGATCACGTCCCAGCTTTGCCACTTGGCTAGGTCTATAACCTTGAATGACCCTATAACCCTAATTTCTCTGGGCCTCAATTTCCCCTCTGTGAAACTGGAATAACAATGCCATCTAATTCTTAAGGTGCTTCTGAAGACTAAATTTGCTGATAGAATGGTACCAGGAATATATTAAGTGCTTCTTAAATATTAGCTGGTACTCTTCTTTGAAACTTGCATCTTTTTTTTCTCCACTTGGAATAACCAGAGTGCTTAAGGGGCAAATGAGTTTCTGATATCCCAGAGAAAGATCTTTTATTGTTAGGAAGGATACCAGAGGCCACCCTCAGGCTAGATTTGACAAACAAACATATTGATACAAGCAAGAAAAAGCCAATCTGGGCAGCATCTAGCATTGCTCACTGAAGAGAAATTTAACCCGGGAGATCCCTTTCCGAGGCCTTTCTCAAGCCATACACACACACATACAAACATACACACAGCCTTAGTGCCTCAGGCCTGGGTTCAGAAACCTGGAACTAGCATCACATTCTCATTAGCAGTTGAGATCCCATAAACCCTCTCAGCACATCTCTGGGGGCATGAATGATGAGAACCCAGGGAAATAAAAATGATTTTCCGGTGTGGAAATGTGCATAGGTAAAGTTGGTGATGGACAGGGAGGCCTGGAGTGCTGCAGTTCATGGGGTCGCAAAGAGTCGGACGTGACTGGCGACTGAACTGAACTGAAAGTAGCTGTATGAACTCTGGTGGGAGACAGGAAGTTGGGAGAAGGGGACAGGTGTGCAGAAGGCAACCAGAGCATCTTCAGCACTTGGGTTTCTTTGCCAGGGTGAGCTGGTCCAGAGGGCCTTCTAATTCTAGCCTTTCTTGCTGAGCATGCTAACAAGACCAAAGTTCCAAGAGCTCTGGGGAACCCATTGTCTTTCCCAGTTCCTTGGATTCAGGCTGTCCCTCAAATCCAAATTACCTCTCATCCCCATAAATGTGCATCAGAAGTCACAGAAAGGAAACCACAAAGCTGTCCAGCTATACATGATCATTAGAGAAAGACTGTTTCCTCCAGTGGCCTCCGAGGGGGTGGGTAGTCTGATGGAAGGAACCTGGGCCTGGGAGTCAGGGGCCGGCAGTCCCGGCTTTACCATTAGCTATGTGTTGTCATGGGCAAACCACCAAATCACTCACCCTATTTGACACCCAGTTCCTTTATCTATAAAATGAGGAAGAAGGACTTAAATATCTCTAAGATTCATTGCAGCATGACTAGCCTAGGATATCAAGTCCCTAGACCTTAAGAGCTCACTGGATGTAGGACTGATGCTAGAAAAAATAAAACCACAAAGATGAACTGAAAGTCAATTTGGAGCCAGTAGGAAGAGAACACTCTGAATCTCAGATCCGTAATGTCTCTGTTCCTCCAAATATTCTAGATACCAAAGGAGGACTTCACCACCCCAAGACTCTAAACTGCTAGCAGGTTGCCTGCTTCTTTAGTTCAGTTCAGTCGCTCAGTCGTGTCTGACTCTTTGCGACCCCATGAATCGCAGCATGCCAGGCCTCCCTGTCCATCACCATCTCCCGGAGATCACTCAGACTCGCATCCATCGAGTCCGTGATGCCATCCAGCCATCTCATCCTCGGTCATCCCCTTCTTCTCCTGCCCCCAATCCCTCCCAGCATCAGAGTCTTTTCCAATGAGTCAACTCTTTNCCTCCACTAGCTTTGTTCGTAGTGATGCTTTCTAAGGCCCACTTGACTTCACATTCCAAGATGTCTGGTTCTAGATGAGGGGAAAATCCAGGATTGAAATGGGAAGTCCCAGCATGTGCCCTGACTCTGTACCATGGATCCTAAATGCCTAGATTGCCTGTTGGAGAGAAGGGGTATTCTCCCTTTTCCAAGTACAAGTAGTTGTCACAGGCCAAGTCAGGAGAGTGGGGCTGGCTGCCCCTGACCTCTCCACACTCAGCAGTTATTTAGTTGGCTGGGTGAGTCCTCAGGACTAACAGACCCTCAGCGAAGTTTTCAGACAACCAGGTTGGTTCTACTACTTCCCCCTACCTGAAATTCCACTGGGTTCTGGACCCCCAGTGGCAATCAAAACACTGGTTTTATACATTCCAGAGAAGCCTGACCCTGGAAACTGATCAGACAAATTCAGTAGCCAGGAGTATTCATATATGTCATATGGAGTCTAGAGATATCCCTTTCCCATGGAGGCAGGCTAGCTTGGGGCATGATTTCTAGACGCAACTTCTTACTAAAGACCATTTTAGGGTTTACATCTTTAAGATACTCATCAGCTATCTTCTATGTGCTTAAACTAAGGGACACGATTCCTCTGAAGTTCTGACTTTAGATTCCTGAGCCTGGGAAGTGGCAGGGAGTTGGGGACAAATGGTCTTTCTTGTGAAAAACAGCTGTGAGAGTTCAAGGACCCTGTTTCCAAGCCCAAAGTCTATCAGTGTCTTCCAAAATGGGCAGTAAAGTTTTTACACCACTAAATTATAGTAAGTTTGTGACAAAGGGCTTCATAGCTTATCTAATCCAACTTTATTTTATTGTTGGTGAAAGGATGAAAGAAGTACAAAGAGAAGTACATGACTATTGTCATGTAACTAACTTAAGACCAAGTAGAAGGCAGCTAGACTTCAACTAGGTGAGAGGAACACAAAGCGAAAAACGAAAGAATGGTGTCAAAGTTCAGGTCCGAGATGCACTCACTAAGCTTATTACAGAAAAGTAACAACATACCGGATTTACTGAACCAATTAATCACTGATATTAAAGTATCTTGATTATATGTCCTATGGAAGAAAAAAGAATATCCCATGGAAATGGAATTTTTGCAAAGATAAGAAGGTGAGTGTTTCACAAATGTACACTCATACTGTATGAAGAAGAGGAAATGAAAATACCCTCAGAAATTCAAATATAGCCTGAAGCCACTGAGACTCTCAAACACTGCAATGGGGTGGGATATCAGTAAAATCACTTTGGAAAACTCTTTAGCAATACGTAGGAAAACAGATCGTATGTAACATATAAGCTGTGTTGTACTGTGCTTAGTCACTCAGTCATGTCTGACTCTGTGATCCCATGGACTATAGCCTGCCAGGCTCCTCTGTCCATGGGGTTCTCCAGGCAAGAACACTGGAGTGGGTTTCCATGCCCTCCTCCAGGGGATCTTCCCAATCCAGGGATCGAACTCAGGTCTCCTGCATTGCAGGCGGAATCTTTACCATCTGAGCCACCAGGGAAGCCCAACATATAAGCTGCTCCTAGGTATATATCTAAAAGACTTGAGTATTTATCTCTACCAAAAGACCTTTACAAGAAAGGTTATAGGAACTTTATTTATAATGAGCTCAAACTGGAAATAATCCAAATTACCATCCAAAGTAGACTGAATAAATAAAATATTCAAACAAAATTCTACAACAATGAAAACAGAGTTGCCAACTGCATCCACGATGTGAATATCGTGAACAAAATGTTGAGTGAAAGAAGCCAGAAACAAAAGGTGATTCCACTATATAAACTACAAAAACAAGTAGCACCGATTTGTGTTGTTAGAAAACAATAATGACTACCCTTGGGATGAAGGTGGGGCAAAGTGACTTGAAGAGCGTGTAAGAAGAGCTTCTGAAGTCCTGGTACAGTTCTGTTGCTTAATCTGGATACTGCTTAGATGGATGTGCTCAGTTGATAAAATTCATCAAATTGACACTTATGCTATGTCTAATTTCCTACATTTGTATTTGTGGCAAAAAGGAAACATGGCTCCAACCCTTACTCTTCTTCCCTGTACTCAGACCTCCCCTGGGTAATATTTTTGTGCTCTCCCATTCTGACTCTGGGCTTGGCCATGTGGCTGGCTTTGGACGATGAGATCTCAGCAAACATGACTGGAGCACTGGTTTGAAAAATGCTACACATTTCCCTCTCTGCTTTGCTGCTATGCAATTTCCATTCAAAGGTATTCACACTAGTGGTGTAGAGGAGAGCACATCGAAGCTGCCCCAGTTGTCAGACCCAAAGCCATTCTCGATGAGTCAGTAAATGACCAGCTTACTCCCAGATATGTGCAGAAGGGACATCCAGAAGGGACCAGAAGAATAATCCCATCAAAACCAGACTAAATCACCAACTTTGCATATGTTGTTAAGTGGCATCACTATGGTAATAGACAATTGATACCATTGTATACTTCAATTTAAAGTGTACACATAACTTAAAAATTGGGAGAAGGGGACCAACATATCTATTTTTGAGCACGGCCACACCCTGTAGGAAAGAGAAACTGCCTGAGATCCTGCAAGACCAGTGTCCCCAAAGCATAACATGACAGCCAAGTAAAATATAGGCCTTAACCAACCAAACATAACTGGGAAACCAACTTGCAGAAGTTCTCTAAGGTATCTGAAAATTTTCTCGTTTGTTTCCCAGAAGATGCAGAAGCAAATGGTTGCTTCTTCCACCTCCCATTTTATTTTCTTTTTATTCCACCCAACTCCATGTAAGAAACACTTCAACACTATTCAGCATGTTACAGAGTATATTCGTTTCTATTTCTGCTACGGCCCTGTTTCACCATAGAGAAAGAAAGGAAGGAGGGACCTTTGGACCCCTCAGCAGTGCTTTTCCCAAGATGAACACTGAAGGGCTTGAGCGTTCAGCTGGTCTCCAGCATGTGGCTGAGCCATGGCAGTGTTACCTGGGTTAACCTGAGCTTTTGCAGAACTCAAGATAGGCAGCAGCAGGAGCAGCACCAAGGGCATTCTGGGAATCAGGATCATCTCAGAAGATGGTGTTGGAACTGGAGTCTGCAGCCCACCAACAATGCAAGACAAGAAGAAAGAGGAGAGGGAATGAGTGAAGCAGAAACCGTCAACATGATGAACACAGTTTACATAATTATCTTTGTGTTTTTACAGTGTTTATTTTTATATTTAGAATTTTAAATCAAGAACTTTGACAGTTGAATGGGACACTGAATTGTCACAAAATATAAAAGCTTTCAAACTCTGGGACATTCAATAGTTAAGTAATATCAGAATTTTAAACTCTATTAGATTATATTCTCATGGAATTAAAATTAGCAAAACTATAGGTGGGTAACAAAGTTTCAATAAGATAAATACCCAAATTGTGAACAGTGATAAAGTAAAACTGACGTTTACAATATTTTCATAATTTTAATATTTATGCCACTATTAAACCAAGAAAAACATTCAATGATGTTAACGTGTTTACCTTTCAAAAGATGTAAGGTGAATATTTATCCTGATTTATTAGCTCTGGAATTGTACCTGAAGCTCAAGTTCCCCTAGAATAATCCATGTGGTTATGGATTAGAGTTGAGACATCAGTATGAACTCCTATTTAGCTTAATAGAGATATAAATGGTTACATAGGGAAATATTTATAGATGTTTACACACGGGTTAATACATACCCATATATCTATCTTCTTGTTATGAGAGTGCCTAGAAGCAGTGACACCCAATAGCAATGAACAAACCTGATACCCAGATCNGACATCAGTATGAACTCCTATTTAGCTTAATAGAGATATAAATGGTTACATAGGGAAATATTTATAGATGTTTACACACGGGTTAATACATACCCATATATCTATCTTCTTGTTATGAGAGTGCCTAGAAGCAGTGACACCCAATAGCAATGAACAAACCTGATACCCAGATCTTGACTTCTTATACCATTCTCCAATAAAAGGAACCAGAGTTCCTTGGAGAGACTGCTAATTTCAGGGCTGAGGCAGGAAATACAATTATCTTGGAGAATGTTTTAGTGCCCCAAGTTGAAAATAGGCACACACACAAGAATGATGGGGATAAGGCAAGAGAACACAGAGCCAACAGAAAGGGGCCCTGTGGCCAAAGCTGGAGCAATTTATGCAACATAACGGATAAAGTGGTATTGCATTATAACTCAAGACACAAAATAAATATTTACAAGCCCATAAATAAATGATTGAATAAACAAATGGAGGAGAATAAACAAATTTTCTCATGCAAAAGAATTCTAAATAATTTATGTAGATACTCTCTGGTCTGTTGTCTTTCTCCCAAGAACCCATCTCTCCAGCCTAATCGTGAGAAACACATCAGACAAATAACATTCTACAAAATTCCTGCTTTATAATCCTCAAAACTGTCATGGTCACCCAAGACCAGAAAGTCTGAGAAACTGACACAGCTAAGAGAGATGAAGGAGTCATAATGTCAAATGTAACACATGACATCCTCGATGGATCTTGGAACAGAAAAAGGACATTTGGGGAAAACTGAGGAAATCTGAATGAAGTGCAGACTTTAGTTAATAATAATGTGTCAATATTGGTTCATTCACTATGACATGTTTGCTATACTAATGTAAGATGTTAATAATAGGGGAAACTGGGTAATGGGTAAATAGAAAATCTATGTACTCTTTGCAGTGAGCCCATAAATATAAAACTGTTCAAGAATAAAAACTTTATTTTAAAAAAAGAAAGTTTCTTCCAGGTAACACTATTAGTCAACAAACATTGGGTCCACTATTAGAAAACTGTATAATGTGAAATTATAAAGGGAGACAAGATCCCTTTAAGCTGGAGTGATCAGAGGAGGTTTCATGGGGAAATAAGCATCTGAACAGATTCTTAAAGGATGAATATGATTTTAATGGACAATAATGGGAATACAGTAAATAATAGAGTGACATAGCTAAGAGAAAACAGGAGCTTTTTTCTTTTTTAGGAAACAGAAGCTTTCTATGATGTTTTCTAGGCAACAGAACTCTGACCAACCCCAAGTGGTTAAATAGATAAATAAAACTGTTCAAGAATAAAAACTTTATTTTAAAAAAAGAAAGTTTCTTCCAGGTAACACTATTAGTCAACAAACATTGGGTCCACTATTAGAAAACTGTATAATGTGAAATTATAAAGGGAGACAAGATCCCTTTAAGCTGGAGTGATCAGAGGAGGTTTCATGGGGAAATAAGCATCTGAACAGATTCTTAAAGGATGAATATGATTTTAATGGACAATAATGGGAATACAGTAAATAATAGAGTGACATAGCTAAGAGAAAACAGGAGCTTTTTTCTTTTTTAGGAAACAGAAGCTTTCTATGATGTTTTCTAGGCAACAGAACTCTGACCAACCCCAAGTGGTTAAATAGATAGATAAATGGATGGATAAAGTGGCGTCTGCCTGCAATCCAGGAGACCCGGGTTTGATCCCTGTGTAGGGAAGATCCCCTGGAGAAGGAAATGGCAACCCACTCCAGTACTCTTGGCTGGAAAATCCCATGGACAGAGGGAGCCTGGTAAGCTATGGTCCAGGAGGTCGCAAAGAGTCAGACACAACTGAACGACTTCACTTGACATACACATACATACATACAGATAGTTCTGACTGAAGAGGATAGAGACAAAACTAATCAAACAAATGAACAAAAAAAAAAACTAATCAAACACAAAAAAACTAAAGTGGCCTCATGGTAGGGGGCAGGGGAAAGTGGTCCATAGATGTGATGACCGTGGTTTTATGGCATAGACTTCAGTTCAGTTCAGTCGCTCAGTCGTGTCCGACTCTTTGCGACCCCATGAATCGCAGCACGCCAGGCCTCCCTGTCCATCACCAACTCCCGGAGTTCACTCAGACTCACGTCCATCAAGTCCGTGATGCCATCCAGCCATCTCATCCTCTGTCATCCCCTTCTCCTCCTGCCCCCAATCCCTCAATTGGAATGAAAACTGACCTTTTCCAGTCCTGTGGCCACTGCTGAGTTTTCCAAATTTGCTGGCAGATTGAGTGCAGCACTTTCACAGCATCATCTTTCAGGATTTGAAACAGCTCAACTGGAATTCCATCACCTCCACTAGCTTTGTTCGTAGTGATGCTTTCTAAGGCCCACTTGACTTCACATTCCAAGATGTCTGGCTCTAGATTAGTGATCACATCATCATGATTACCTGGGTCGTGAAGATCTTTTTTGTATAGTTCTTCCATGTATTCTTGCCACCTCTTCTTAATATCTTCTGCTTCTGTTAGGTCCATACCATTTCTGTCCTTTATCGAGCCCATCTTTGCATGAAATGTTCCCTTGGTATCTCTAATTTTCTTGAAGAGATCTCTATCTTTCCCATTCTGTTCTTTTCCTCTATTTCTTTGCATTGATCGCTAAAGAAGGCTTTCTTATCTCTTCTTGCTATTTTTTGGAACTCTTTATTCAGATGCTTATATCTTTCCTTTTCTCCTTTGCTTTTAGCCTCTCTTCTTTTCACAGCTATTTGTAAGGCCTCTCCAGACAGCCATTTTGCTTTTTAGCATTTCTTTTCCATGATGAGAGCAAATATGTCTCAGAGCCTACTCACTGCCAGCAGCAGGAACACTGTTTCCACAAATGAGTCCACAAACATGCCCAGAAAAGAGACACACAGGCAGACCTTGGAGACATTGGTCTCGGCTGTAAACTGGAACTAGTCCATGACCATGATTCAGGATGTCCTTCTACAAAAAGCTTAGCTTCTTGGGAGCACTGCCTTAGGTAGCTACCCTCTCTTAGCAGCTTTTGAAGAACAGTTCTCCAGTTCTCTTTCACTACACCTTTCTTGTGGATTATTGGCTATCACTTTATCCCCTCCATAACCTTCCCCAGGATTCCTTCTTCAAGGATTGTCTCCTACACCTCATTCCCCTCACACATTGAATTTGTTTCTATTAGATCCTCCATAACATTGCTATAAAATTACCCATTTAATCATTAGCTGCAAATGGTTTGTTCTTGTATCCTCAAAAGAAAACATTATATCTTGTACAAAGTAGATGTTCAAAAATGGTTTTTAACTGAACTAAGCAGAACTTCAGTTCAGTCGCTCAGTCATGTCTGACTCTTTGCGACCCCATGGACCTCAGCACGCCAGGCCTCCCTGTCCATCACCAACTCCCAGAGTTTACTCAAACTCATCTCCATTGAGTTGGTGAGCTTTCCAACCATCTCATCCTCTGTCATCCCCTTCTCCTCCTGCCTTCAATCCCTCCCAGCATCAGAGTCTTTTCCGATGAATCAGCTCTTTGCACCAGGTGGCCAAAGTATTGGAGTTTCAGCTTCAACATCAGTCTTTCCAATGAACACTCAGGACTGATCTCCTCTAGGATGGACTGGTTGGATCTCCCTGCAGTCTAAGGGACTCTCAAGAGTCTTCTCCAAAACCACAGTTCAAAAGCATCAATTCTTCGGTGCTCAGCTTTCTTTATAGTCCAACTCTCACATCCATACATGACCACTGGAGAAACCATAGCCTTGACAAGATGGACATTTGTTGGCAAAGTAATATCTCTGCTTTTTAATATGCTGTCTAGGTTGGTCATAATTTTCCTTCCAAGGATAAGCGTCTTTTAATTTCATGGCTGCAGTCACCATCTGCAGTGATTTTGGAGCCCCCCAAAATAAAGTCTGACACTGTTTCCACTGTTTCTCCATTTATTTGCCATGAAGTGATAGGACCAGATGCCATGATCTTCGTTTTCTGAATGTTGAGCTGTAAGCCAACTTTTTCATTCTCCTCTTTCACTTTCATCAAGAGGCTCTTTAGTTCTTCACTTTCTGCCATAAGGGTAGTGTTACCTGCATGTCTGAGGTTATTGATATTTCTCTCGGCAATCTTGATTCCAGCTTTGCTTCATCCAGCCCAGTGTTTCTCATGAGGTACTCTGCATACAAGTTGTTCAAAAAGTATTGACTGAACTTTCTTTTGGAAAGTTTTACTAGGTTCAGGTCGTGAATCCCCAATACCAATGATTATTTCTGCTTTCTTTGCTTAAATTAGGGTTCCCAGCAGGTAACAAACACAAAAGAATCGTTAATAAACTTAGAAGTACTATACCATGGATACCTAACATGTGCCAAGGACTATCTCATGTAATATTTACAGTCACTCTACCAGGTTTGTTTTCATCAATAAAGTAACTGAGCAGAAAGAAGTTAAAACTGATCTGGTTACACAACTGATAGGCATCAAAGCTCATGCACAAAGCCAGGGTTTGTATTACCCCCAAATCTACTAAGGTTGCTTTGTTGCTGTTTGTTTTGTCTTTGTCTTTGTTCGTCATCATACTACACTCTCCTTTGATCTGACCTCTGCTACTTCACTAGAGCTACACTCCTGCTCAACCTTTCTACTTAGTTACATTCAGACTTCTTTCTTTTTTTCACCTTGCCTCCTTAGGATCTCTGTTTAAAAGTTTCGGTCCTCTCTTTGATTCTTTCTTCAGTGAAATATTCTCTTACCCCCTTAATTGCACATGCACTGAAAGCATCATATAATTTTTCTACATAGAAAGGATCACAGTTTATAATCATATATCCATTGCTATGGTTGTCTAATTAGTGCCTGCCCCCCTATAAGCTCCTTGTTTATTTTACTCACCATTGCATTCCCAGCACTTATCAGAGTGCTCGATAAATAGTTGCAGAATGAATTAATGATTGTCTTAAGCCACATATTCAGTTGTTATATCTGGCTAGTCTAAATTTCATACCTTAAAAGGAAGTACAAAACTTACTATAAACAGACATCACCCTTTTCTGCCTCTTTGAATGAGTCTTTCTAAAGGTTCAAAATTTAAGGGATGTGACATGTGAATAAAACCCATAAACATACATGAAAGAATTTCAAGAAGATGGAAGGTCCTTCTCTACCCACTTCTTTGGTTAACAGTGCAAATTCCTTTGAGAAGAAATTTATTCAAACCTTAAAAATATAAAGTTATTGGCCTTCATTCATTCAGCAACTATTTTCTGAAAGGTGCTATTCTGGGCGCCAAAAAGGCAGAGAAGACTCCTGTCATCATGGTGCTTATAATATCCAAACTAGCAAATAAATAAGCAAGAAACCTAAAGAGATATTCATGCCCTGAAGACTATACAATCCAGTAATGTGATGGAGAATGAATGAGAGTCATTTCAGGTAAGATGATCAAGAAAGGCCTCCCTAAATATGAGACTGACAAAGAAATAGATAAACAGGACAATGAAAAGAATAGGCAATACTCATATACACAAGAAAAAAATATATATAAGTGGGAACTTTCCATATAAGAAAAAGGGCATTTAGAATTAGTGAAAAGTTTCTGATGATTCAGTAGCTTTTTCAAAAACAAATAAAGGTATATTCATATCTCACACAAAAATAAAGAGTCCAAAATGTAAAAACAGAACAATCAAAGTATTTCTAGAAAACATTGAGAATCTGCTGTGAGCAAGAGGAAAACCTACATAAATAAGACATAGAAAGCAAGATCTACAAATAAAAAGCATGATAATGCTTTCATCAAAGTTCAAAACATCTTTGAGATTAAAGGCATTGTGAACTTAACAGACAAGCAACAGGCCAAGAGAAACATTTGAAATTTTAGAATAAAACAATGCGTATGTATTTTTCTGGTATAAAGAGTCTCTATAAATCATTTTTTAAAGCGACTAGAAAAATGGGCCAAGTAAATAAAAAGCATTTAAAAGAGGAAACAATATAATACCAGTAAACATCTAAGAGCACTCAGCCTCACTAGAATCAGAAAGACAAACAGCGGCAGCTGAATACCAATTTTATCGGTCAGATTGGCAAAAATTTTAAGTGTGAAACTATGAAATTTGGCAATAGTGTGGAGAAATAGAGACTCATGCTCTGCCATTGGGTTTATAAATTGGAAGATGATTTAAATCAAAACATGCAAATAGACTCTGATCTATAATTCCATTTATTATTTGTCCTAGAGAAGATTTACATAGGTGCATAATGATGTAGCCACAAAGAAGTGCTTTGCTCTTTTTTTAATTTTTATTTTTCATTGAAGGATAATTACTTTACAATGTTGTGCTGGTTTCTGCTGTACAACAGTGTGAATCAGCTATAAATATACATATATCCTCCCCTGTGAGCCTCCCTCCCAATCCCCCATCTCACCCCTCTTTTTATTTTATCATGGTAAGAACAATTAATATAAGACCTACCCTTAACAAATTTTTAAGTGTATAATATATTATTATTGACTACATATTATTGTTGACTACATGTGTAAAATTGTATCAGATCTCCAGAACTTATCTCACCTTGCTTAATTGAAACCGTATGTCTATTGATTAATAACTCTCCATTTACCCCTCCCCTTGAAAGTGAAAGTCTTAGTCACTCAGTCATGTCCAACTCTGCCACCCCATGGACTGTAGCCTGCCAGGCTCCTCTGTCCATGGAGTTCTCCAGGCAAGAATACTGGAGTGGACAGCCATTCCCTTCTCCAGGGAATCATCCCAACCCAGGGATTGAACCCAGCTACATTGCAGGCAGATTCTTTACCATCTGAGCCATCAGAGAAGCCCACCCCTCCCCTTCGTCTCTGGCAACCACCATCCCACTCTTTCATTCTATGAATTTCACTATTTCGGATACCTAATTTAAGTGCAATCGTGCACTACTTTTTCTGTGACTGATTTTTTTCCCTTAACAAAATGTCCTCAAATCTCATTCATGCTGTTGCATATTGCAAAATTTGCTTCTTTTTTTAAAGCTAAATATATTTCATTGCATGTATAAATCACATTTTCTTTATCCATTTATTTGTCAATGGACATTTAGGGTGTTTCCACATCTAGGCTATTGTGAATACAATGAACATGGGGAATGCTAGTGTCTTCAAGATCTTGATTTTAATTATTTTGGATAAATACCCAGAAGTGGGGTTACTGGGTCATGTGGTAGTTCTATATTTAATTTTGAGGAATCTTCATACAGGTTTCCATAAATGCTGTGGCCAACTGATCTTCAAGAAGGATGCAAAGAATATATAATGTGGAAAATGAGTCTCTTAAACGAATACTGTTAAGAAAACTAGGTACTCACAAGCAAAAGAATGAAATTGGACCCTTATCTTAAACCATTCACAAAAATCAATTCAAAGTAGGTTAGAGACTTAAATGTAAGATCTGAAACTTTAAAATTTCTAGAAGAAAACATAGAGGAAAAGCTTCATGATAGTGATCTTGGCAATGACAACATAGATATGATACCAAAAGCACAAGCATAAAAAAGCAAACATAAAGAAGTGAAACTACATTAAACCAAAAAGCACAGCAAAGGAAACAATCAACAGGATGAAAAGGCAACCTACAGAATAGGAGAAACTGTTTGTAAACCATATATCCAACAAGCAACTAATACACAAAATACCTACGTTACTCATACAACTTAATGGCAAAAAAATAAAATAAAATTCCACTAATAGAATCCCTGAAAATGGGCTAAGGAATTGAATGGACATGTCTTCAATGAAGACATATAAATGGTCAAGAGATATACAAAAAATGCTCAACCTTGCTAGCCATCAGGAAATACAAATCAAAACCACAGTAAGAAACCAACCCCATATCTGTCAGGATGGCTATTATCAAAAATGAATAAATGAAAGATAGCTGTAGACAAGAGTGTGGAGAAACTGAAATCCTTGTACATGTGGGTACAGTATTTTTCTAAGTAACAAAACTTGGAAATTTTCTACCAGTAAGGGAGTGCTAGAAACTATGGCATATTCCTGTATGAAATACTAATCAATAGTTTAAAAGTATCAGTTAGAACCATATGTAGTTACATGGATAGATCTCCATGACATGGCTTTAGGTGAATAAACAGAATTCAAGACATATATAAAGCACACTATATATTTCTATGGATATAAAAACATACTTACATATATATATTTATTATATATAATTACATACATTATATCTACTACTGTGGGCAGAAATCCCTTAGAAGAAATGGAGTAGCCATCATGGTCAACAAAAGAGTCCAAAATGCAGTACTTGGATGCAATCTCAAAAATGACAGAATGATCTCTGTTCGTCTCCAAGGCAAACCATTCAATATCACAGTTATCCAAGTCTATGCCCCAACCAGTAATGCTGAAGAAGCTGAAGTTGAACGGTTTTATGAAGACCTACAAGACCTTTTAGAACTAACACCTAAAAAAGATGTCCTTTTCATTATAGGGGACTGGAATGCTAAAGTAGGAAGTCAAGAAACACCTGGAGTAACAGGCAAATTTGGCCTTGGAATGCGGAATGAAGCAGGGCAAAGACTAATAGAGTTTTGCCAAGAAAATGCACTGGTCATAGCAAACACCCTCTTCCAACAACACAAGAGAAGACTCTACACGTGGACATCACCAGATGGTCAACACCGAAATCAGATTGATTATATTCTATGCAGCCAAAGATGGAGAAGCTCTATACAGTCAACAAAAA